>JABJWA020000131.1:0-37853 GCA_020352615.2 Yoshiicerus persimilis
GTTTCTTGGCTCAGCTGCCAGCGAGCCTCAATTCAATGCAATGGACAGATTTGTAAATGACGCTGTGCAATTAGCCATGAATTTCGACGAAGGGCCAAATACTGTACCAACCCAAAGCAATACACCAGATGAAATGGTTCATTTTCCAAGAGATGTCATTTACGAAAGGGGTGCTTCTCTAGTTAGAATGATGGAAGGCTTTCTTACAGCAGAAACCCTGCAAAAAGGATTGCAAAATTATTTGAAGGAAAAGTACGTTTATTTTTACTTTTTATTTCTGAATTATTATTTTAATTTCTCATAGTTTCTCACACTTTCTTTGGGTATTTGAAATGCAAATACTTTTCATTTAGAGCATATGGGTCAGTTATCCAAGACCAAATGTTCCATGAATTAACCGAACAAGCTCATTTAGATAACACTCTTCCACTCAATATAACTGTTAAGGAAATAATGGACCCGTGGACACTTCAGCCAGCTTTTCCTATTCTTCGTGTCAATAAATTGGGATCTTCGAGAATTTCTTTATCTCAAGTAATAAATAATCAACAGCAATTTTGAAATATTATGGAACTCTCATTTACTTAATTACAAAGAATTTTGAATTACATTTGTAATTTATTGCGAATTAGGAAAGGTTTTATACTTTCCACTTTTGGATAGCACCGTCCCCCAAAATCTTATGTGGAGAATTCCGGTGTCATATGTGACAAAATCGACTCCTTCTATTACATCTGAAAGTATAAAACCAAAATTATGGATAGAAAGAAATAGTTTAATCATTTCTCATGCAATACAGACCGATGAGTGGATATTCATTAATCCAGATGCCATGAGTAAGAGAAAATACACTTACAATGCTTTTATTATGTATTATTAGTGCTGTACTACATTTGTGTAAAGAATTATATTTATGTTAGTAAAAATGATAAAACCAAATGGGTGATGAACAGATTATTACAGAGTCCTTTACGATAGTCATTACGAATCGTTGCTGCAAGAGCAACTTCTAAGTTCTCATACTATCCTTAGCTCTACAAGTAGAAGTCAACTTTTAGATGACTACTTTAAAGCTGCATTTGCTCGTAAGTGCTTATTTAGTAGACATTTGATACATACTAAGAATTTTTCTGAAGATAAGAACCTTTTCAGTAAGCAATAATAAAAATTATATTCACAATTGTTTATTCTACTTCTAGGGTACATAAGTATCAATAGAGCACTGGAATTCACAAAATATTTAGAAAAAGAGGTGTCTTTATCTGTTTGGACAACTGTTTCGAATAACTTAAGAGAAATGTATCAAGTCCTAATGGATACAAATCTCATTGGGCCCTTTTCTGTAATTTGACCGTAGCATACGCAATTATATGATGTAGAAGTAGTGCAATATTGTAAAGGTTGGCTTTAAAAATCGATTTCAGGAATACCTCAGCAGCAAAGTAATTTCACCATTGATGACAATAGGCTTGGAACAAATTCCTGATGAAAGTCCTGTAACAACTTCACTTCGTGCTGTCTTGTTGGACTGGTGTTGCTCCATGGAACATGAGATTTGTATTTTGCATGCGGAGAGTTTGTTCCAACAATGGATTACAAATCCAAATATTAATCCGTTAGTGAATGATAATTTATTTAATAGCTGTTAATAGCAATTGTGATATAATTACTGTCCTCATAACTTTTAGAATTGGAGTTGACATTCAGCCTATGCTATATTGCGCAGCTGCTCTCTCAGGAAATGACATTGTTACAGAATTTATCATGGAAAAGTATACATCGGCTGTTTCTGCAAGAATTCGCTTTTAAATGCTCTAGCGTGTACAAAAAGAGAAGATAAGCTTATCAGGTTACAAAATAACCTAAAGCATGCGCATTATAATTAGAGTTAAGAAGTAAAGGACGGTATTCAAGTTGGTGAAAGAGACACCATTGGATAGCCCTTCGAAAATAAGGGTTAGTTTGTATAGGTATCCCTATACCTAAACTGCATCTGTGATTTTATAGGGGTGAAAAACAAAAACTATTCCCTATGTTCCCAATAGTAAACCATTTTTGCGCGTACATCTTTTTAGGGAATTTGGCCGCGGATTTTGCAACATCTAAAAGTGAAAATCTTGATATAAGATGCTGGCATCTTGATATATCTTGATATAAGATGCTGGCATCTTGATATAAGATGTTGGCATCTTGATATAAGATGCTGGCATCTTGATATAAGATGCTGGCATCTTGATATAAGATGCTGGCATCTTGATATAAGATGCTGGCATCTTGATATAAGATGCTGGCATCTTGATATAAGATGCTGGCATCTTGATATAAGATGCTGGCATCTTGATATAAGATGCTGGCATCTTGATATAAGATGCTGGCATCTTGATATAAGATGCTGGCATCTTGATATAAGATGCTGGCATCTTGATATAAGATGCTGGCATCTTGATATAAGATGCTGGCATCTTGATATAAGATGCTGGCATCTTGATATAAGATGCTGGCATCTTGATATAAGATGCTGGCATCTTGATATAAGATGCTGGCATCTTGATATAAGATGCTGGCATCTTGATATAAGATGCTGGCATCTTGATATAAGATGCTGGCATCTTGATATAAGATGCTGGCATCTTGATATAAGATGCTGGCATCTTGATATAAGATGCTGGCATCTTGATATAAGATGCTGGCATCTTGATATAAGATGCTGGCATCTTGATATAAGATGTTGGCATCTTGATATAAGATGCTGGCATCTTGATATAAGATGCTGGCATCTTGATATAAGATGCTGGCATCTTGATATAAGATGCTGGCATCTTGATATAAGATGCTGGCATCTTGATATAAGATGCTGGCATCTTGATATAAGATGCTGGCATCTTGATATAAGATGCTGGCATCTTGATATAAGATGCTGGCATCTTGATATAAGATGCTGGCATCTTGATATAAGATGCTGGCATCTTGATATAAGATGCTGGCATCTTGATATAAGATGCTGGCATCTTGATATAAGATGCTGGCATCTTGATATAAGATGCTGGCATCTTGATATAAGATGCTGGCATCTTGATATAAGATGCTGGCATCTTGATATAAGATGCTGGCATCTTGATATAAGATGCTGGCATCTTGATATAAGATGCTGGCATCTTGATATAAGATGCTGGCATCTTGATATAAGATGCTGGCATCTTGATATAAGATGCTGGCATCTTGATATAAGATGCTGGCATCTTGATATAAGATGCTGGCATCTTGATATAAGATGCTGGCATCTTGATATAAGATGCTGGCATCTTGATATAAGATGCTGGCATCTTGATATAAGATGCTGGCATCTTGATATAAGATGCTGGCATCTTGATATAAGATGCTGGCATCTTGATATAAGATGCTGGCATCTTGATATAAGATGCTGGCATCTTGATATAAGATGCTGGCATCTTGATATAAGATGCTGGCATCTTGATATAAGATGCTGGCATCTTGATATAAGATGCTGGCATCTTGATATAAGATGCTGGCATCTTGATATAAGATGCTGGCATCTTGATATAAGATGCTGGCATCTTGATATAAGATGCTGGCATCTTGATATAAGATGCTGGCATCTTGATATAAGATGCTGGCATCTTGATATAAGATGCTGGCATCTTGATATAAGATGCTGGCATCTTGATATAAGATGCTGGCATCTTGATATAAGATGCTGGCATCTTGATATAAGATGCTGGCATCTTGATATAAGATGCTGGCATCTTGATATAAGATGCTGGCATCTTGATATAAGATGCTGGCATCTTGATATAAGATGCTGGCATCTTGATATAAGATGCTGGCATCTTGATATAAGATGCTGGCATCTTGATATAAGATGCTGGCATCTTGATATAAGATGCTGGCATCTTGATATAAGATGCTGGCATCTTGATATAAGATGCTGGCATCTTGATATAAGATGCTGGCATCTTGATATAAGATGCTGGCATCTTGATATAAGATGCTGGCATCTTGATATAAGATGCTGGCATCTTGATATAAGATGCTGGCATCTTGATATAAGATGCTGGCATCTTGATATAAGATGCTGGCATCTTGATATAAGATGCTGGCATCTTGATATAAGATGCTGGCATCTTGATATAAGATGCTGGCATCTTGATATAAGATGCTGGCATCTTGATATAAGATGCTGGCATCTTGATATAAGATGCTGGCATCTTGATATAAGATGCTGGCATCTTGATATAAGATGCTGGCATCTTGATATAAGATGCTGGCATCTTGATATAAGATGCTGGCATCTTGATATAAGATGCTGGCATCTTGATATAAGATGCTGGCATCTTGATATAAGATGCTGGCATCTTGATATAAGATGCTGGCATCTTGATATAAGATGCTGGCATCTTGATATAAGATGCTGGCATCTTGATATAAGATGCTGGCATCTTGATATAAGATGCTGGCATCTTGATATAAGATGCTGGCATCTTGATATAAGATGCTGGCATCTTGATATAAGATGCTGGCATCTTGATATAAGATGCTGGCATCTTGATATAAGATGCTGGCATCTTGATATAAGATGCTGGCATCTTGATATAAGATGCTGGCATCTTGATATAAGATGCTGGCATCTTGATATAAGATGCTGGCATCTTGATATAAGATGCTGGCATCTTGATATAAGATGCTGGCATCTTGATATAAGATGCTGGCATCTTGATATAAGATGCTGGCATCTTGATATAAGATGCTGGCATCTTGATATAAGATGCTGGCATCTTGATATAAGATGCTGGCATCTTGATATAAGATGCTGGCATCTTGATATAAGATGCTGGCATCTTGATATAAGATGCTGGCATCTTGATATAAGATGCTGGCATCTTGATATAAGATGCTGGCATCTTGATATAAGATGCTGGCATCTTGATATAAGATGCTGGCATCTTGATATAAGATGCTGGCATCTTGATATAAGATGCTGGCATCTTGATATAAGATGCTGGCATCTTGATATAAGATGCTGGCATCTTGATATAAGATGCTGGCATCTTGATATAAGATGCTGGCATCTTGATATAAGATGCTGGCATCTTGATATAAGATGCTGGCATCTTGATATAAGATGCTGGCATCTTGATATAAGATGCTGGCATCTTGATATAAGATGCTGGCATCTTGATATAAGATGCTGGCATCTTGATATAAGATGCTGGCATCTTGATATAAGATGCTGGCATCTTGATATAAGATGCTGGCATCTTGATATAAGATGCTGGCATCTTGATATAAGATGCTGGCATCTTGATATAAGATGCTGGCATCTTGATATAAGATGCTGGCATCTTGATATAAGATGCTGGCATCTTGATATAAGATGCTGGCATCTTGATATAAGATGCTGGCATCTTGATATAAGATGCTGGCATCTTGATATAAGATGCTGGCATCTTGATATAAGATGCTGGCATCTTGATATAAGATGCTGGCATCTTGATATAAGATGCTGGCATCTTGATATAAGATGCTGGCATCTTGATATAAGATGCTGGCATCTTGATATAAGATGCTGGCATCTTGATATAAGATGCTGGCATCTTGATATAAGATGCTGGCATCTTGATATAAGATGCTGGCATCTTGATATAAGATGCTGGCATCTTGATATAAGATGCTGGCATCTTGATATAAGATGCTGGCATCTTGATATAAGATGCTGGCATCTTGATATAAGATGCTGGCATCTTGATATAAGATGCTGGCATCTTGATATAAGATGCTGGCATCTTGATATAAGATGCTGGCATCTTGATATAAGATGCTGGCATCTTGATATAAGATGCTGGCATCTTGATATAAGATGCTGGCATCTTGATATAAGATGCTGGCATCTTGATATAAGATGCTGGCATCTTGATATAAGATGCTGGCATCTTGATATAAGATGCTGGCATCTTGATATAAGATGCTGGCATCTTGATATAAGATGCTGGCATCTTGATATAAGATGCTGGCATCTTGATATAAGATGCTGGCATCTTGATATAAGATGCTGGCATCTTGATATAAGATGCTGGCATCTTGATATAAGATGCTGGCATCTTGATATAAGATGCTGGCATCTTGATATAAGATGCTGGCATCTTGATATAAGATGCTGGCATCTTGATATAAGATGCTGGCATCTTGATATAAGATGCTGGCATCTTGATATAAGATGCTGGCATCTTGATATAAGATGCTGGCATCTTGATATAAGATGCTGGCATCTTGATATAAGATGCTGGCATCTTGATATAAGATGCTGGCATCTTGATATAAGATGCTGGCATCTTGATATAAGATGCTGGCATCTTGATATAAGATGCTGGCATCTTGATATAAGATGCTGGCATCTTGATATAAGATGCTGGCATCTTGATATAAGATGCTGGCATCTTGATATAAGATGCTGGCATCTTGATATAAGATGCTGGCATCTTGATATAAGATGCTGGCATCTTGATATAAGATGCTGGCATCTTGATATAAGATGCTGGCATCTTGATATAAGATGCTGGCATCTTGATATAAGATGCTGGCATCTTGATATAAGATGCTGGCATCTTGATATAAGATGCTGGCATCTTGATATAAGATGCTGGCATCTTGATATAAGATGCTGGCATCTTGATATAAGATGCTGGCATCTTGATATAAGATGCTGGCATCTTGATATAAGATGCTGGCATCTTGATATAAGATGCTGGCATCTTGATATAAGATGCTGGCATCTTGATATAAGATGCTGGCATCTTGATATAAGATGCTGGCATCTTGATATAAGATGCTGGCATCTTGATATAAGATGCTGGCATCTTGATATAAGATGCTGGCATCTTGATATAAGATGCTGGCATCTTGATATAAGATGCTGGCATCTTGATATAAGATGCTGGCATCTTGATATAAGATGCTGGCATCTTGATATAAGATGCTGGCATCTTGATATAAGATGCTGGCATCTTGATATAAGATGCTGGCATCTTGATATAAGATGCTGGCATCTTGATATAAGATGCTGGCATCTTGATATAAGATGCTGGCATCTTGATATAAGATGCTGGCATCTTGATATAAGATGCTGGCATCTTGATATAAGATGCTGGCATCTTGATATAAGATGCTGGCATCTTGATATAAGATGCTGGCATCTTGATATAAGATGCTGGCATCTTGATATAAGATGCTGGCATCTTGATATAAGATGCTGGCATCTTGATATAAGATGCTGGCATCTTGATATAAGATGCTGGCATCTTGATATAAGATGCTGGCATCTTGATATAAGATGCTGGCATCTTGATATAAGATGCTGGCATCTTGATATAAGATGCTGGCATCTTGATATAAGATGCTGGCATCTTGATATAAGATGCTGGCATCTTGATATAAGATGCTGGCATCTTGATATAAGATGCTGGCATCTTGATATAAGATGCTGGCATCTTGATATAAGATGCTGGCATCTTGATATAAGATGCTGGCATCTTGATATAAGATGCTGGCATCTTGATATAAGATGCTGGCATCTTGATATAAGATGCTGGCATCTTGATATAAGATGCTGGCATCTTGATATAAGATGCTGGCATCTTGATATAAGATGCTGGCATCTTGATATAAGATGCTGGCATCTTGATATAAGATGCTGGCATCTTGATATAAGATGCTGGCATCTTGATATAAGATGCTGGCATCTTGATATAAGATGCTGGCATCTTGATATAAGATGCTGGCATCTTGATATAAGATGCTGGCATCTTGATATAAGATGCTGGCATCTTGATATAAGATGCTGGCATCTTGATATAAGATGCTGGCATCTTGATATAAGATGCTGGCATCTTGATATAAGATGCTGGCATCTTGATATAAGATGCTGGCATCTTGATATAAGATGCTGGCATCTTGATATAAGATGCTGGCATCTTGATATAAGATGCTGGCATCTTGATATAAGATGCTGGCATCTTGATATAAGATGCTGGCATCTTGATATAAGATGCTGGCATCTTGATATAAGATGCTGGCATCTTGATATAAGATGCTGGCATCTTGATATAAGATGCTGGCATCTTGATATAAGATGCTGGCATCTTGATATAAGATGCTGGCATCTTGATATAAGATGCTGGCATCTTGATATAAGATGCTGGCATCTTGATATAAGATGCTGGCATCTTGATATAAGATGCTGGCATCTTGATATAAGATGCTGGCATCTTGATATAAGATGCTGGCATCTTGATATAAGATGCTGGCATCTTGATATAAGATGCTGGCATCTTGATATAAGATGCTGGCATCTTGATATAAGATGCTGGCATCTTGATATAAGATGCTGGCATCTTGATATAAGATGCTGGCATCTTGATATAAGATGCTGGCATCTTGATATAAGATGCTGGCATCTTGATATAAGATGCTGGCATCTTGATATAAGATGCTGGCATCTTGATATAAGATGCTGGCATCTTGATATAAGATGCTGGCATCTTGATATAAGATGCTGGCATCTTGATATAAGATGCTGGCATCTTGATATAAGATGCTGGCATCTTGATATAAGATGCTGGCATCTTGATATAAGATGCTGGCATCTTGATATAAGATGCTGGCATCTTGATATAAGATGCTGGCATCTTGATATAAGATGCTGGCATCTTGATATAAGATGCTGGCATCTTGATATAAGATGCTGGCATCTTGATATAAGATGCTGGCATCTTGATATAAGATGCTGGCATCTTGATATAAGATGCTGGCATCTTGATATAAGATGCTGGCATCTTGATATAAGATGCTGGCATCTTGATATAAGATGCTGGCATCTTGATATAAGATGCTGGCATCTTGATATAAGATGCTGGCATCTTGATATAAGATGCTGGCATCTTGATATAAGATGCTGGCATCTTGATATAAGATGCTGGCATCTTGATATAAGATGCTGGCATCTTGATATAAGATGCTGGCATCTTGATATAAGATGCTGGCATCTTGATATAAGATGCTGGCATCTTGATATAAGATGCTGGCATCTTGATATAAGATGCTGGCATCTTGATATAAGATGCTGGCATCTTGATATAAGATGCTGGCATCTTGATATAAGATGCTGGCATCTTGATATAAGATGCTGGCATCTTGATATAAGATGCTGGCATCTTGATATAAGATGCTGGCATCTTGATATAAGATGCTGGCATCTTGATATAAGATGCTGGCATCTTGATATAAGATGCTGGCATCTTGATATAAGATGCTGGCATCTTGATATAAGATGCTGGCATCTTGATATAAGATGCTGGCATCTTGATATAAGATGCTGGCATCTTGATATAAGATGCTGGCATCTTGATATAAGATGCTGGCATCTTGATATAAGATGCTGGCATCTTGATATAAGATGCTGGCATCTTGATATAAGATGCTGGCATCTTGATATAAGATGCTGGCATCTTGATATAAGATGCTGGCATCTTGATATAAGATGCTGGCATCTTGATATAAGATGCTGGCATCTTGATATAAGATGCTGGCATCTTGATATAAGATGCTGGCATCTTGATATAAGATGCTGGCATCTTGATATAAGATGCTGGCATCTTGATATAAGATGCTGGCATCTTGATATAAGATGCTGGCATCTTGATATAAGATGCTGGCATCTTGATATAAGATGCTGGCATCTTGATATAAGATGCTGGCATCTTGATATAAGATGCTGGCATCTTGATATAAGATGCTGGCATCTTGATATAAGATGCTGGCATCTTGATATAAGATGCTGGCATCTTGATATAAGATGCTGGCATCTTGATATAAGATGCTGGCATCTTGATATAAGATGCTGGCATCTTGATATAAGATGCTGGCATCTTGATATAAGATGCTGGCATCTTGATATAAGATGCTGGCATCTTGATATAAGATGCTGGCATCTTGATATAAGATGCTGGCATCTTGATATAAGATGCTGGCATCTTGATATAAGATGCTGGCATCTTGATATAAGATGCTGGCATCTTGATATAAGATGCTGGCATCTTGATATAAGATGCTGGCATCTTGATATAAGATGCTGGCATCTTGATATAAGATGCTGGCATCTTGATATAAGATGCTGGCATCTTGATATAAGATGCTGGCATCTTGATATAAGATGCTGGCATCTTGATATAAGATGCTGGCATCTTGATATAAGATGCTGGCATCTTGATATAAGATGCTGGCATCTTGATATAAGATGCTGGCATCTTGATATAAGATGCTGGCATCTTGATATAAGATGCTGGCATCTTGATATAAGATGCTGGCATCTTGATATAAGATGCTGGCATCTTGATATAAGATGCTGGCATCTTGATATAAGATGCTGGCATCTTGATATAAGATGCTGGCATCTTGATATAAGATGCTGGCATCTTGATATAAGATGCTGGCATCTTGATATAAGATGCTGGCATCTTGATATAAGATGCTGGCATCTTGATATAAGATGCTGGCATCTTGATATAAGATGCTGGCATCTTGATATAAGATGCTGGCATCTTGATATAAGATGCTGGCATCTTGATATAAGATGCTGGCATCTTGATATAAGATGCTGGCATCTTGATATAAGATGCTGGCATCTTGATATAAGATGCTGGCATCTTGATATAAGATGCTGGCATCTTGATATAAGATGCTGGCATCTTGATATAAGATGCTGGCATCTTGATATAAGATGCTGGCATCTTGATATAAGATGCTGGCATCTTGATATAAGATGCTGGCATCTTGATATAAGATGCTGGCATCTTGATATAAGATGCTGGCATCTTGATATAAGATGCTGGCATCTTGATATAAGATGCTGGCATCTTGATATAAGATGCTGGCATCTTGATATAAGATGCTGGCATCTTGATATAAGATGCTGGCATCTTGATATAAGATGCTGGCATCTTGATATAAGATGCTGGCATCTTGATATAAGATGCTGGCATCTTGATATAAGATGCTGGCATCTTGATATAAGATGCTGGCATCTTGATATAAGATGCTGGCATCTTGATATAAGATGCTGGCATCTTGATATAAGATGCTGGCATCTTGATATAAGATGCTGGCATCTTGATATAAGATGCTGGCATCTTGATATAAGATGCTGGCATCTTGATATAAGATGCTGGCATCTTGATATAAGATGCTGGCATCTTGATATAAGATGCTGGCATCTTGATATAAGATGCTGGCATCTTGATATAAGATGCTGGCATCTTGATATAAGATGCTGGCATCTTGATATAAGATGCTGGCATCTTGATATAAGATGCTGGCATCTTGATATAAGATGCTGGCATCTTGATATAAGATGCTGGCATCTTGATATAAGATGCTGGCATCTTGATATAAGATGCTGGCATCTTGATATAAGATGCTGGCATCTTGATATAAGATGCTGGCATCTTGATATAAGATGCTGGCATCTTGATATAAGATGCTGGCATCTTGATATAAGATGCTGGCATCTTGATATAAGATGCTGGCATCTTGATATAAGATGCTGGCATCTTGATATAAGATGCTGGCATCTTGATATAAGATGCTGGCATCTTGATATAAGATGCTGGCATCTTGATATAAGATGCTGGCATCTTGATATAAGATGCTGGCATCTTGATATAAGATGCTGGCATCTTGATATAAGATGCTGGCATCTTGATATAAGATGCTGGCATCTTGATATAAGATGCTGGCATCTTGATATAAGATGCTGGCATCTTGATATAAGATGCTGGCATCTTGATATAAGATGCTGGCATCTTGATATAAGATGCTGGCATCTTGATATAAGATGCTGGCATCTTGATATAAGATGCTGGCATCTTGATATAAGATGCTGGCATCTTGATATAAGATGCTGGCATCTTGATATAAGATGCTGGCATCTTGATATAAGATGCTGGCATCTTGATATAAGATGCTGGCATCTTGATATAAGATGCTGGCATCTTGATATAAGATGCTGGCATCTTGATATAAGATGCTGGCATCTTGATATAAGATGCTGGCATCTTGATATAAGATGCTGGCATCTTGATATAAGATGCTGGCATCTTGATATAAGATGCTGGCATCTTGATATAAGATGCTGGCATCTTGATATAAGATGCTGGCATCTTGATATAAGATGCTGGCATCTTGATATAAGATGCTGGCATCTTGATATAAGATGCTGGCATCTTGATATAAGATGCTGGCATCTTGATATAAGATGCTGGCATCTTGATATAAGATGCTGGCATCTTGATATAAGATGCTGGCATCTTGATATAAGATGCTGGCATCTTGATATAAGATGCTGGCATCTTGATATAAGATGCTGGCATCTTGATATAAGATGCTGGCATCTTGATATAAGATGCTGGCATCTTGATATAAGATGCTGGCATCTTGATATAAGATGCTGGCATCTTGATATAAGATGCTGGCATCTTGATATAAGATGCTGGCATCTTGATATAAGATGCTGGCATCTTGATATAAGATGCTGGCATCTTGATATAAGATGCTGGCATCTTGATATAAGATGCTGGCATCTTGATATAAGATGCTGGCATCTTGATATAAGATGCTGGCATCTTGATATAAGATGCTGGCATCTTGATATAAGATGCTGGCATCTTGATATAAGATGCTGGCATCTTGATATAAGATGCTGGCATCTTGATATAAGATGCTGGCATCTTGATATAAGATGCTGGCATCTTGATATAAGATGCTGGCATCTTGATATAAGATGCTGGCATCTTGATATAAGATGCTGGCATCTTGATATAAGATGCTGGCATCTTGATATAAGATGCTGGCATCTTGATATAAGATGCTGGCATCTTGATATAAGATGCTGGCATCTTGATATAAGATGCTGGCATCTTGATATAAGATGCTGGCATCTTGATATAAGATGCTGGCATCTTGATATAAGATGCTGGCATCTTGATATAAGATGCTGGCATCTTGATATAAGATGCTGGCATCTTGATATAAGATGCTGGCATCTTGATATAAGATGCTGGCATCTTGATATAAGATGCTGGCATCTTGATATAAGATGCTGGCATCTTGATATAAGATGCTGGCATCTTGATATAAGATGCTGGCATCTTGATATAAGATGCTGGCATCTTGATATAAGATGCTGGCATCTTGATATAAGATGCTGGCATCTTGATATAAGATGCTGGCATCTTGATATAAGATGCTGGCATCTTGATATAAGATGCTGGCATCTTGATATAAGATGCTGGCATCTTGATATAAGATGCTGGCATCTTGATATAAGATGCTGGCATCTTGATATAAGATGCTGGCATCTTGATATAAGATGCTGGCATCTTGATATAAGATGCTGGCATCTTGATATAAGATGCTGGCATCTTGATATAAGATGCTGGCATCTTGATATAAGATGCTGGCATCTTGATATAAGATGCTGGCATCTTGATATAAGATGCTGGCATCTTGATATAAGATGCTGGCATCTTGATATAAGATGCTGGCATCTTGATATAAGATGCTGGCATCTTGATATAAGATGCTGGCATCTTGATATAAGATGCTGGCATCTTGATATAAGATGCTGGCATCTTGATATAAGATGCTGGCATCTTGATATAAGATGCTGGCATCTTGATATAAGATGCTGGCATCTTGATATAAGATGCTGGCATCTTGATATAAGATGCTGGCATCTTGATATAAGATGCTGGCATCTTGATATAAGATGCTGGCATCTTGATATAAGATGCTGGCATCTTGATATAAGATGCTGGCATCTTGATATAAGATGCTGGCATCTTGATATAAGATGCTGGCATCTTGATATAAGATGCTGGCATCTTGATATAAGATGCTGGCATCTTGATATAAGATGCTGGCATCTTGATATAAGATGCTGGCATCTTGATATAAGATGCTGGCATCTTGATATAAGATGCTGGCATCTTGATATAAGATGCTGGCATCTTGATATAAGATGCTGGCATCTTGATATAAGATGCTGGCATCTTGATATAAGATGCTGGCATCTTGATATAAGATGCTGGCATCTTGATATAAGATGCTGGCATCTTGATATAAGATGCTGGCATCTTGATATAAGATGCTGGCATCTTGATATAAGATGCTGGCATCTTGATATAAGATGCTGGCATCTTGATATAAGATGCTGGCATCTTGATATAAGATGCTGGCATCTTGATATAAGATGCTGGCATCTTGATATAAGATGCTGGCATCTTGATATAAGATGCTGGCATCTTGATATAAGATGCTGGCATCTTGATATAAGATGCTGGCATCTTGATATAAGATGCTGGCATCTTGATATAAGATGCTGGCATCTTGATATAAGATGCTGGCATCTTGATATAAGATGCTGGCATCTTGATATAAGATGCTGGCATCTTGATATAAGATGCTGGCATCTTGATATAAGATGCTGGCATCTTGATATAAGATGCTGGCATCTTGATATAAGATGCTGGCATCTTGATATAAGATGCTGGCATCTTGATATAAGATGCTGGCATCTTGATATAAGATGCTGGCATCTTGATATAAGATGCTGGCATCTTGATATAAGATGCTGGCATCTTGATATAAGATGCTGGCATCTTGATATAAGATGCTGGCATCTTGATATAAGATGCTGGCATCTTGATATAAGATGCTGGCATCTTGATATAAGATGCTGGCATCTTGATATAAGATGCTGGCATCTTGATATAAGATGCTGGCATCTTGATATAAGATGCTGGCATCTTGATATAAGATGCTGGCATCTTGATATAAGATGCTGGCATCTTGATATAAGATGCTGGCATCTTGATATAAGATGCTGGCATCTTGATATAAGATGCTGGCATCTTGATATAAGATGCTGGCATCTTGATATAAGATGCTGGCATCTTGATATAAGATGCTGGCATCTTGATATAAGATGCTGGCATCTTGATATAAGATGCTGGCATCTTGATATAAGATGCTGGCATCTTGATATAAGATGCTGGCATCTTGATATAAGATGCTGGCATCTTGATATAAGATGCTGGCATCTTGATATAAGATGCTGGCATCTTGATATAAGATGCTGGCATCTTGATATAAGATGCTGGCATCTTGATATAAGATGCTGGCATCTTGATATAAGATGCTGGCATCTTGATATAAGATGCTGGCATCTTGATATAAGATGCTGGCATCTTGATATAAGATGCTGGCATCTTGATATAAGATGCTGGCATCTTGATATAAGATGCTGGCATCTTGATATAAGATGCTGGCATCTTGATATAAGATGCTGGCATCTTGATATAAGATGCTGGCATCTTGATATAAGATGCTGGCATCTTGATATAAGATGCTGGCATCTTGATATAAGATGCTGGCATCTTGATATAAGATGCTGGCATCTTGATATAAGATGCTGGCATCTTGATATAAGATGCTGGCATCTTGATATAAGATGCTGGCATCTTGATATAAGATGCTGGCATCTTGATATAAGATGCTGGCATCTTGATATAAGATGCTGGCATCTTGATATAAGATGCTGGCATCTTGATATAAGATGCTGGCATCTTGATATAAGATGCTGGCATCTTGATATAAGATGCTGGCATCTTGATATAAGATGCTGGCATCTTGATATAAGATGCTGGCATCTTGATATAAGATGCTGGCATCTTGATATAAGATGCTGGCATCTTGATATAAGATGCTGGCATCTTGATATAAGATGCTGGCATCTTGATATAAGATGCTGGCATCTTGATATAAGATGCTGGCATCTTGATATAAGATGCTGGCATCTTGATATAAGATGCTGGCATCTTGATATAAGATGCTGGCATCTTGATATAAGATGCTGGCATCTTGATATAAGATGCTGGCATCTTGATATAAGATGCTGGCATCTTGATATAAGATGCTGGCATCTTGATATAAGATGCTGGCATCTTGATATAAGATGCTGGCATCTTGATATAAGATGCTGGCATCTTGATATAAGATGCTGGCATCTTGATATAAGATGCTGGCATCTTGATATAAGATGCTGGCATCTTGATATAAGATGCTGGCATCTTGATATAAGATGCTGGCATCTTGATATAAGATGCTGGCATCTTGATATAAGATGCTGGCATCTTGATATAAGATGCTGGCATCTTGATATAAGATGCTGGCATCTTGATATAAGATGCTGGCATCTTGATATAAGATGCTGGCATCTTGATATAAGATGCTGGCATCTTGATATAAGATGCTGGCATCTTGATATAAGATGCTGGCATCTTGATATAAGATGCTGGCATCTTGATATAAGATGCTGGCATCTTGATATAAGATGCTGGCATCTTGATATAAGATGCTGGCATCTTGATATAAGATGCTGGCATCTTGATATAAGATGCTGGCATCTTGATATAAGATGCTGGCATCTTGATATAAGATGCTGGCATCTTGATATAAGATGCTGGCATCTTGATATAAGATGCTGGCATCTTGATATAAGATGCTGGCATCTTGATATAAGATGCTGGCATCTTGATATAAGATGCTGGCATCTTGATATAAGATGCTGGCATCTTGATATAAGATGCTGGCATCTTGATATAAGATGCTGGCATCTTGATATAAGATGCTGGCATCTTGATATAAGATGCTGGCATCTTGATATAAGATGCTGGCATCTTGATATAAGATGCTGGCATCTTGATATAAGATGCTGGCATCTTGATATAAGATGCTGGCATCTTGATATAAGATGCTGGCATCTTGATATAAGATGCTGGCATCTTGATATAAGATGCTGGCATCTTGATATAAGATGCTGGCATCTTGATATAAGATGCTGGCATCTTGATATAAGATGCTGGCATCTTGATATAAGATGCTGGCATCTTGATATAAGATGCTGGCATCTTGATATAAGATGCTGGCATCTTGATATAAGATGCTGGCATCTTGATATAAGATGCTGGCATCTTGATATAAGATGCTGGCATCTTGATATAAGATGCTGGCATCTTGATATAAGATGCTGGCATCTTGATATAAGATGCTGGCATCTTGATATAAGATGCTGGCATCTTGATATAAGATGCTGGCATCTTGATATAAGATGCTGGCATCTTGATATAAGATGCTGGCATCTTGATATAAGATGCTGGCATCTTGATATAAGATGCTGGCATCTTGATATAAGATGCTGGCATCTTGATATAAGATGCTGGCATCTTGATATAAGATGCTGGCATCTTGATATAAGATGCTGGCATCTTGATATAAGATGCTGGCATCTTGATATAAGATGCTGGCATCTTGATATAAGATGCTGGCATCTTGATATAAGATGCTGGCATCTTGATATAAGATGCTGGCATCTTGATATAAGATGCTGGCATCTTGATATAAGATGCTGGCATCTTGATATAAGATGCTGGCATCTTGATATAAGATGCTGGCATCTTGATATAAGATGCTGGCATCTTGATATAAGATGCTGGCATCTTGATATAAGATGCTGGCATCTTGATATAAGATGCTGGCATCTTGATATAAGATGCTGGCATCTTGATATAAGATGCTGGCATCTTGATATAAGATGCTGGCATCTTGATATAAGATGCTGGCATCTTGATATAAGATGCTGGCATCTTGATATAAGATGCTGGCATCTTGATATAAGATGCTGGCATCTTGATATAAGATGCTGGCATCTTGATATAAGATGCTGGCATCTTGATATAAGATGCTGGCATCTTGATATAAGATGCTGGCATCTTGATATAAGATGCTGGCATCTTGATATAAGATGCTGGCATCTTGATATAAGATGCTGGCATCTTGATATAAGATGCTGGCATCTTGATATAAGATGCTGGCATCTTGATATAAGATGCTGGCATCTTGATATAAGATGCTGGCATCTTGATATAAGATGCTGGCATCTTGATATAAGATGCTGGCATCTTGATATAAGATGCTGGCATCTTGATATAAGATGCTGGCATCTTGATATAAGATGCTGGCATCTTGATATAAGATGCTGGCATCTTGATATAAGATGCTGGCATCTTGATATAAGATGCTGGCATCTTGATATAAGATGCTGGCATCTTGATATAAGATGCTGGCATCTTGATATAAGATGCTGGCATCTTGATATAAGATGCTGGCATCTTGATATAAGATGCTGGCATCTTGATATAAGATGCTGGCATCTTGATATAAGATGCTGGCATCTTGATATAAGATGCTGGCATCTTGATATAAGATGCTGGCATCTTGATATAAGATGCTGGCATCTTGATATAAGATGCTGGCATCTTGATATAAGATGCTGGCATCTTGATATAAGATGCTGGCATCTTGATATAAGATGCTGGCATCTTGATATAAGATGCTGGCATCTTGATATAAGATGCTGGCATCTTGATATAAGATGCTGGCATCTTGATATAAGATGCTGGCATCTTGATATAAGATGCTGGCATCTTGATATAAGATGCTGGCATCTTGATATAAGATGCTGGCATCTTGATATAAGATGCTGGCATCTTGATATAAGATGCTGGCATCTTGATATAAGATGCTGGCATCTTGATATAAGATGCTGGCATCTTGATATAAGATGCTGGCATCTTGATATAAGATGCTGGCATCTTGATATAAGATGCTGGCATCTTGATATAAGATGCTGGCATCTTGATATAAGATGCTGGCATCTTGATATAAGATGCTGGCATCTTGATATAAGATGCTGGCATCTTGATATAAGATGCTGGCATCTTGATATAAGATGCTGGCATCTTGATATAAGATGCTGGCATCTTGATATAAGATGCTGGCATCTTGATATAAGATGCTGGCATCTTGATATAAGATGCTGGCATCTTGATATAAGATGCTGGCATCTTGATATAAGATGCTGGCATCTTGATATAAGATGCTGGCATCTTGATATAAGATGCTGGCATCTTGATATAAGATGCTGGCATCTTGATATAAGATGCTGGCATCTTGATATAAGATGCTGGCATCTTGATATAAGATGCTGGCATCTTGATATAAGATGCTGGCATCTTGATATAAGATGCTGGCATCTTGATATAAGATGCTGGCATCTTGATATAAGATGCTGGCATCTTGATATAAGATGCTGGCATCTTGATATAAGATGCTGGCATCTTGATATAAGATGCTGGCATCTTGATATAAGATGCTGGCATCTTGATATAAGATGCTGGCATCTTGATATAAGATGCTGGCATCTTGATATAAGATGCTGGCATCTTGATATAAGATGCTGGCATCTTGATATAAGATGCTGGCATCTTGATATAAGATGCTGGCATCTTGATATAAGATGCTGGCATCTTGATATAAGATGCTGGCATCTTGATATAAGATGCTGGCATCTTGATATAAGATGCTGGCATCTTGATATAAGATGCTGGCATCTTGATATAAGATGCTGGCATCTTGATATAAGATGCTGGCATCTTGATATAAGATGCTGGCATCTTGATATAAGATGCTGGCATCTTGATATAAGATGCTGGCATCTTGATATAAGATGCTGGCATCTTGATATAAGATGCTGGCATCTTGATATAAGATGCTGGCATCTTGATATAAGATGCTGGCATCTTGATATAAGATGCTGGCATCTTGATATAAGATGCTGGCATCTTGATATAAGATGCTGGCATCTTGATATAAGATGCTGGCATCTTGATATAAGATGCTGGCATCTTGATATAAGATGCTGGCATCTTGATATAAGATGCTGGCATCTTGATATAAGATGCTGGCATCTTGATATAAGATGCTGGCATCTTGATATAAGATGCTGGCATCTTGATATAAGATGCTGGCATCTTGATATAAGATGCTGGCATCTTGATATAAGATGCTGGCATCTTGATATAAGATGCTGGCATCTTGATATAAGATGCTGGCATCTTGATATAAGATGCTGGCATCTTGATATAAGATGCTGGCATCTTGATATAAGATGCTGGCATCTTGATATAAGATGCTGGCATCTTGATATAAGATGCTGGCATCTTGATATAAGATGCTGGCATCTTGATATAAGATGCTGGCATCTTGATATAAGATGCTGGCATCTTGATATAAGATGCTGGCATCTTGATATAAGATGCTGGCATCTTGATATAAGATGCTGGCATCTTGATATAAGATGCTGGCATCTTGATATAAGATGCTGGCATCTTGATATAAGATGCTGGCATCTTGATATAAGATGCTGGCATCTTGATATAAGATGCTGGCATCTTGATATAAGATGCTGGCATCTTGATATAAGATGCTGGCATCTTGATATAAGATGCTGGCATCTTGATATAAGATGCTGGCATCTTGATATAAGATGCTGGCATCTTGATATAAGATGCTGGCATCTTGATATAAGATGCTGGCATCTTGATATAAGATGCTGGCATCTTGATATAAGATGCTGGCATCTTGATATAAGATGCTGGCATCTTGATATAAGATGCTGGCATCTTGATATAAGATGCTGGCATCTTGATATAAGATGCTGGCATCTTGATATAAGATGCTGGCATCTTGATATAAGATGCTGGCATCTTGATATAAGATGCTGGCATCTTGATATAAGATGCTGGCATCTTGATATAAGATGCTGGCATCTTGATATAAGATGCTGGCATCTTGATATAAGATGCTGGCATCTTGATATAAGATGCTGGCATCTTGATATAAGATGCTGGCATCTTGATATAAGATGCTGGCATCTTGATATAAGATGCTGGCATCTTGATATAAGATGCTGGCATCTTGATATAAGATGCTGGCATCTTGATATAAGATGCTGGCATCTTGATATAAGATGCTGGCATCTTGATATAAGATGCTGGCATCTTGATATAAGATGCTGGCATCTTGATATAAGATGCTGGCATCTTGATATAAGATGCTGGCATCTTGATATAAGATGCTGGCATCTTGATATAAGATGCTGGCATCTTGATATAAGATGCTGGCATCTTGATATAAGATGCTGGCATCTTGATATAAGATGCTGGCATCTTGATATAAGATGCTGGCATCTTGATATAAGATGCTGGCATCTTGATATAAGATGCTGGCATCTTGATATAAGATGCTGGCATCTTGATATAAGATGCTGGCATCTTGATATAAGATGCTGGCATCTTGATATAAGATGCTGGCATCTTGATATAAGATGCTGGCATCTTGATATAAGATGCTGGCATCTTGATATAAGATGCTGGCATCTTGATATAAGATGCTGGCATCTTGATATAAGATGCTGGCATCTTGATATAAGATGCTGGCATCTTGATATAAGATGCTGGCATCTTGATATAAGATGCTGGCATCTTGATATAAGATGCTGGCATCTTGATATAAGATGCTGGCATCTTGATATAAGATGCTGGCATCTTGATATAAGATGCTGGCATCTTGATATAAGATGCTGGCATCTTGATATAAGATGCTGGCATCTTGATATAAGATGCTGGCATCTTGATATAAGATGCTGGCATCTTGATATAAGATGCTGGCATCTTGATATAAGATGCTGGCATCTTGATATAAGATGCTGGCATCTTGATATAAGATGCTGGCATCTTGATATAAGATGCTGGCATCTTGATATAAGATGCTGGCATCTTGATATAAGATGCTGGCATCTTGATATAAGATGCTGGCATCTTGATATAAGATGCTGGCATCTTGATATAAGATGCTGGCATCTTGATATAAGATGCTGGCATCTTGATATAAGATGCTGGCATCTTGATATAAGATGCTGGCATCTTGATATAAGATGCTGGCATCTTGATATAAGATGCTGGCATCTTGATATAAGATGCTGGCATCTTGATATAAGATGCTGGCATCTTGATATAAGATGCTGGCATCTTGATATAAGATGCTGGCATCTTGATATAAGATGCTGGCATCTTGATATAAGATGCTGGCATCTTGATATAAGATGCTGGCATCTTGATATAAGATGCTGGCATCTTGATATAAGATGCTGGCATCTTGATATAAGATGCTGGCATCTTGATATAAGATGCTGGCATCTTGATATAAGATGCTGGCATCTTGATATAAGATGCTGGCATCTTGATATAAGATGCTGGCATCTTGATATAAGATGCTGGCATCTTGATATAAGATGCTGGCATCTTGATATAAGATGCTGGCATCTTGATATAAGATGCTGGCATCTTGATATAAGATGCTGGCATCTTGATATAAGATGCTGGCATCTTGATATAAGATGCTGGCATCTTGATATAAGATGCTGGCATCTTGATATAAGATGCTGGCATCTTGATATAAGATGCTGGCATCTTGATATAAGATGCTGGCATCTTGATATAAGATGCTGGCATCTTGATATAAGATGCTGGCATCTTGATATAAGATGCTGGCATCTTGATATAAGATGCTGGCATCTTGATATAAGATGCTGGCATCTTGATATAAGATGCTGGCATCTTGATATAAGATGCTGGCATCTTGATATAAGATGCTGGCATCTTGATATAAGATGCTGGCATCTTGATATAAGATGCTGGCATCTTGATATAAGATGCTGGCATCTTGATATAAGATGCTGGCATCTTGATATAAGATGCTGGCATCTTGATATAAGATGCTGGCATCTTGATATAAGATGCTGGCATCTTGATATAAGATGCTGGCATCTTGATATAAGATGCTGGCATCTTGATATAAGATGCTGGCATCTTGATATAAGATGCTGGCATCTTGATATAAGATGCTGGCATCTTGATATAAGATGCTGGCATCTTGATATAAGATGCTGGCATCTTGATATAAGATGCTGGCATCTTGATATAAGATGCTGGCATCTTGATATAAGATGCTGGCATCTTGATATAAGATGCTGGCATCTTGATATAAGATGCTGGCATCTTGATATAAGATGCTGGCATCTTGATATAAGATGCTGGCATCTTGATATAAGATGCTGGCATCTTGATATAAGATGCTGGCATCTTGATATAAGATGCTGGCATCTTGATATAAGATGCTGGCATCTTGATATAAGATGCTGGCATCTTGATATAAGATGCTGGCATCTTGATATAAGATGCTGGCATCTTGATATAAGATGCTGGCATCTTGATATAAGATGCTGGCATCTTGATATAAGATGCTGGCATCTTGATATAAGATGCTGGCATCTTGATATAAGATGCTGGCATCTTGATATAAGATGCTGGCATCTTGATATAAGATGCTGGCATCTTGATATAAGATGCTGGCATCTTGATATAAGATGCTGGCATCTTGATATAAGATGCTGGCATCTTGATATAAGATGCTGGCATCTTGATATAAGATGCTGGCATCTTGATATAAGATGCTGGCATCTTGATATAAGATGCTGGCATCTTGATATAAGATGCTGGCATCTTGATATAAGATGCTGGCATCTTGATATAAGATGCTGGCATCTTGATATAAGATGCTGGCATCTTGATATAAGATGCTGGCATCTTGATATAAGATGCTGGCATCTTGATATAAGATGCTGGCATCTTGATATAAGATGCTGGCATCTTGATATAAGATGCTGGCATCTTGATATAAGATGCTGGCATCTTGATATAAGATGCTGGCATCTTGATATAAGATGCTGGCATCTTGATATAAGATGCTGGCATCTTGATATAAGATGCTGGCATCTTGATATAAGATGCTGGCATCTTGATATAAGATGCTGGCATCTTGATATAAGATGCTGGCATCTTGATATAAGATGCTGGCATCTTGATATAAGATGCTGGCATCTTGATATAAGATGCTGGCATCTTGATATAAGATGCTGGCATCTTGATATAAGATGCTGGCATCTTGATATAAGATGCTGGCATCTTGATATAAGATGCTGGCATCTTGATATAAGATGCTGGCATCTTGATATAAGATGCTGGCATCTTGATATAAGATGCTGGCATCTTGATATAAGATGCTGGCATCTTGATATAAGATGCTGGCATCTTGATATAAGATGCTGGCATCTTGATATAAGATGCTGGCATCTTGATATAAGATGCTGGCATCTTGATATAAGATGCTGGCATCTTGATATAAGATGCTGGCATCTTGATATAAGATGCTGGCATCTTGATATAAGATGCTGGCATCTTGATATAAGATGCTGGCATCTTGATATAAGATGCTGGCATCTTGATATAAGATGCTGGCATCTTGATATAAGATGCTGGCATCTTGATATAAGATGCTGGCATCTTGATATAAGATGCTGGCATCTTGATATAAGATGCTGGCATCTTGATATAAGATGCTGGCATCTTGATATAAGATGCTGGCATCTTGATATAAGATGCTGGCATCTTGATATAAGATGCTGGCATCTTGATATAAGATGCTGGCATCTTGATATAAGATGCTGGCATCTTGATATAAGATGCTGGCATCTTGATATAAGATGCTGGCATCTTGATATAAGATGCTGGCATCTTGATATAAGATGCTGGCATCTTGATATAAGATGCTGGCATCTTGATATAAGATGCTGGCATCTTGATATAAGATGCTGGCATCTTGATATAAGATGCTGGCATCTTGATATAAGATGCTGGCATCTTGATATAAGATGCTGGCATCTTGATATAAGATGCTGGCATCTTGATATAAGATGCTGGCATCTTGATATAAGATGCTGGCATCTTGATATAAGATGCTGGCATCTTGATATAAGATGCTGGCATCTTGATATAAGATGCTGGCATCTTGATATAAGATGCTGGCATCTTGATATAAGATGCTGGCATCTTGATATAAGATGCTGGCATCTTGATATAAGATGCTGGCATCTTGATATAAGATGCTGGCATCTTGATATAAGATGCTGGCATCTTGATATAAGATGCTGGCATCTTGATATAAGATGCTGGCATCTTGATATAAGATGCTGGCATCTTGATATAAGATGCTGGCATCTTGATATAAGATGCTGGCATCTTGATATAAGATGCTGGCATCTTGATATAAGATGCTGGCATCTTGATATAAGATGCTGGCATCTTGATATAAGATGCTGGCATCTTGATATAAGATGCTGGCATCTTGATATAAGATGCTGGCATCTTGATATAAGATGCTGGCATCTTGATATAAGATGCTGGCATCTTGATATAAGATGCTGGCATCTTGATATAAGATGCTGGCATCTTGATATAAGATGCTGGCATCTTGATATAAGATGCTGGCATCTTGATATAAGATGCTGGCATCTTGATATAAGATGCTGGCATCTTGATATAAGATGCTGGCATCTTGATATAAGATGCTGGCATCTTGATATAAGATGCTGGCATCTTGATATAAGATGCTGGCATCTTGATATAAGATGCTGGCATCTTGATATAAGATGCTGGCATCTTGATATAAGATGCTGGCATCTTGATATAAGATGCTGGCATCTTGATATAAGATGCTGGCATCTTGATATAAGATGCTGGCATCTTGATATAAGATGCTGGCATCTTGATATAAGATGCTGGCATCTTGATATAAGATGCTGGCATCTTGATATAAGATGCTGGCATCTTGATATAAGATGCTGGCATCTTGATATAAGATGCTGGCATCTTGATATAAGATGCTGGCATCTTGATATAAGATGCTGGCATCTTGATATAAGATGCTGGCATCTTGATATAAGATGCTGGCATCTTGATATAAGATGCTGGCATCTTGATATAAGATGCTGGCATCTTGATATAAGATGCTGGCATCTTGATATAAGATGCTGGCATCTTGATATAAGATGCTGGCATCTTGATATAAGATGCTGGCATCTTGATATAAGATGCTGGCATCTTGATATAAGATGCTGGCATCTTGATATAAGATGCTGGCATCTTGATATAAGATGCTGGCATCTTGATATAAGATGCTGGCATCTTGATATAAGATGCTGGCATCTTGATATAAGATGCTGGCATCTTGATATAAGATGCTGGCATCTTGATATAAGATGCTGGCATCTTGATATAAGATGCTGGCATCTTGATATAAGATGCTGGCATCTTGATATAAGATGCTGGCATCTTGATATAAGATGCTGGCATCTTGATATAAGATGCTGGCATCTTGATATAAGATGCTGGCATCTTGATATAAGATGCTGGCATCTTGATATAAGATGCTGGCATCTTGATATAAGATGCTGGCATCTTGATATAAGATGCTGGCATCTTGATATAAGATGCTGGCATCTTGATATAAGATGCTGGCATCTTGATATAAGATGCTGGCATCTTGATATAAGATGCTGGCATCTTGATATAAGATGCTGGCATCTTGATATAAGATGCTGGCATCTTGATATAAGATGCTGGCATCTTGATATAAGATGCTGGCATCTTGATATAAGATGCTGGCATCTTGATATAAGATGCTGGCATCTTGATATAAGATGCTGGCATCTTGATATAAGATGCTGGCATCTTGATATAAGATGCTGGCATCTTGATATAAGATGCTGGCATCTTGATATAAGATGCTGGCATCTTGATATAAGATGCTGGCATCTTGATATAAGATGCTGGCATCTTGATATAAGATGCTGGCATCTTGATATAAGATGCTGGCATCTTGATATAAGATGCTGGCATCTTGATATAAGATGCTGGCATCTTGATATAAGATGCTGGCATCTTGATATAAGATGCTGGCATCTTGATATAAGATGCTGGCATCTTGATATAAGATGCTGGCATCTTGATATAAGATGCTGGCATCTTGATATAAGATGCTGGCATCTTGATATAAGATGCTGGCATCTTGATATAAGATGCTGGCATCTTGATATAAGATGCTGGCATCTTGATATAAGATGCTGGCATCTTGATATAAGATGCTGGCATCTTGATATAAGATGCTGGCATCTTGATATAAGATGCTGGCATCTTGATATAAGATGCTGGCATCTTGATATAAGATGCTGGCATCTTGATATAAGATGCTGGCATCTTGATATAAGATGCTGGCATCTTGATATAAGATGCTGGCATCTTGATATAAGATGCTGGCATCTTGATATAAGATGCTGGCATCTTGATATAAGATGCTGGCATCTTGATATAAGATGCTGGCATCTTGATATAAGATGCTGGCATCTTGATATAAGATGCTGGCATCTTGATATAAGATGCTGGCATCTTGATATAAGATGCTGGCATCTTGATATAAGATGCTGGCATCTTGATATAAGATGCTGGCATCTTGATATAAGATGCTGGCATCTTGATATAAGATGCTGGCATCTTGATATAAGATGCTGGCATCTTGATATAAGATGCTGGCATCTTGATATAAGATGCTGGCATCTTGATATAAGATGCTGGCATCTTGATATAAGATGCTGGCATCTTGATATAAGATGCTGGCATCTTGATATAAGATGCTGGCATCTTGATATAAGATGCTGGCATCTTGATATAAGATGCTGGCATCTTGATATAAGATGCTGGCATCTTGATATAAGATGCTGGCATCTTGATATAAGATGCTGGCATCTTGATATAAGATGCTGGCATCTTGATATAAGATGCTGGCATCTTGATATAAGATGCTGGCATCTTGATATAAGATGCTGGCATCTTGATATAAGATGCTGGCATCTTGATATAAGATGCTGGCATCTTGATATAAGATGCTGGCATCTTGATATAAGATGCTGGCATCTTGATATAAGATGCTGGCATCTTGATATAAGATGCTGGCATCTTGATATAAGATGCTGGCATCTTGATATAAGATGCTGGCATCTTGATATAAGATGCTGGCATCTTGATATAAGATGCTGGCATCTTGATATAAGATGCTGGCATCTTGATATAAGATGCTGGCATCTTGATATAAGATGCTGGCATCTTGATATAAGATGCTGGCATCTTGATATAAGATGCTGGCATCTTGATATAAGATGCTGGCATCTTGATATAAGATGCTGGCATCTTGATATAAGATGCTGGCATCTTGATATAAGATGCTGGCATCTTGATATAAGATGCTGGCATCTTGATATAAGATGCTGGCATCTTGATATAAGATGCTGGCATCTTGATATAAGATGCTGGCATCTTGATATAAGATGCTGGCATCTTGATATAAGATGCTGGCATCTTGATATAAGATGCTGGCATCTTGATATAAGATGCTGGCATCTTGATATAAGATGCTGGCATCTTGATATAAGATGCTGGCATCTTGATATAAGATGCTGGCATCTTGATATAAGATGCTGGCATCTTGATATAAGATGCTGGCATCTTGATATAAGATGCTGGCATCTTGATATAAGATGCTGGCATCTTGATATAAGATGCTGGCATCTTGATATAAGATGCTGGCATCTTGATATAAGATGCTGGCATCTTGATATAAGATGCTGGCATCTTGATATAAGATGCTGGCATCTTGATATAAGATGCTGGCATCTTGATATAAGATGCTGGCATCTTGATATAAGATGCTGGCATCTTGATATAAGATGCTGGCATCTTGATATAAGATGCTGGCATCTTGATATAAGATGCTGGCATCTTGATATAAGATGCTGGCATCTTGATATAAGATGCTGGCATCTTGATATAAGATGCTGGCATCTTGATATAAGATGCTGGCATCTTGATATAAGATGCTGGCATCTTGATATAAGATGCTGGCATCTTGATATAAGATGCTGGCATCTTGATATAAGATGCTGGCATCTTGATATAAGATGCTGGCATCTTGATATAAGATGCTGGCATCTTGATATAAGATGCTGGCATCTTGATATAAGATGCTGGCATCTTGATATAAGATGCTGGCATCTTGATATAAGATGCTGGCATCTTGATATAAGATGCTGGCATCTTGATATAAGATGCTGGCATCTTGATATAAGATGCTGGCATCTTGATATAAGATGCTGGCATCTTGATATAAGATGCTGGCATCTTGATATAAGATGCTGGCATCTTGATATAAGATGCTGGCATCTTGATATAAGATGCTGGCATCTTGATATAAGATGCTGGCATCTTGATATAAGATGCTGGCATCTTGATATAAGATGCTGGCATCTTGATATAAGATGCTGGCATCTTGATATAAGATGCTGGCATCTTGATATAAGATGCTGGCATCTTGATATAAGATGCTGGCATCTTGATATAAGATGCTGGCATCTTGATATAAGATGCTGGCATCTTGATATAAGATGCTGGCATCTTGATATAAGATGCTGGCATCTTGATATAAGATGCTGGCATCTTGATATAAGATGCTGGCATCTTGATATAAGATGCTGGCATCTTGATATAAGATGCTGGCATCTTGATATAAGATGCTGGCATCTTGATATAAGATGCTGGCATCTTGATATAAGATGCTGGCATCTTGATATAAGATGCTGGCATCTTGATATAAGATGCTGGCATCTTGATATAAGATGCTGGCATCTTGATATAAGATGCTGGCATCTTGATATAAGATGCTGGCATCTTGATATAAGATGCTGGCATCTTGATATAAGATGCTGGCATCTTGATATAAGATGCTGGCATCTTGATATAAGATGCTGGCATCTTGATATAAGATGCTGGCATCTTGATATAAGATGCTGGCATCTTGATATAAGATGCTGGCATCTTGATATAAGATGCTGGCATCTTGATATAAGATGCTGGCATCTTGATATAAGATGCTGGCATCTTGATATAAGATGCTGGCATCTTGATATAAGATGCTGGCATCTTGATATAAGATGCTGGCATCTTGATATAAGATGCTGGCATCTTGATATAAGATGCTGGCATCTTGATATAAGATGCTGGCATCTTGATATAAGATGCTGGCATCTTGATATAAGATGCTGGCATCTTGATATAAGATGCTGGCATCTTGATATAAGATGCTGGCATCTTGATATAAGATGCTGGCATCTTGATATAAGATGCTGGCATCTTGATATAAGATGCTGGCATCTTGATATAAGATGCTGGCATCTTGATATAAGATGCTGGCATCTTGATATAAGATGCTGGCATCTTGATATAAGATGCTGGCATCTTGATATAAGATGCTGGCATCTTGATATAAGATGCTGGCATCTTGATATAAGATGCTGGCATCTTGATATAAGATGCTGGCATCTTGATATAAGATGCTGGCATCTTGATATAAGATGCTGGCATCTTGATATAAGATGCTGGCATCTTGATATAAGATGCTGGCATCTTGATATAAGATGCTGGCATCTTGATATAAGATGCTGGCATCTTGATATAAGATGCTGGCATCTTGATATAAGATGCTGGCATCTTGATATAAGATGCTGGCATCTTGATATAAGATGCTGGCATCTTGATATAAGATGCTGGCATCTTGATATAAGATGCTGGCATCTTGATATAAGATGCTGGCATCTTGATATAAGATGCTGGCATCTTGATATAAGATGCTGGCATCTTGATATAAGATGCTGGCATCTTGATATAAGATGCTGGCATCTTGATATAAGATGCTGGCATCTTGATATAAGATGCTGGCATCTTGATATAAGATGCTGGCATCTTGATATAAGATGCTGGCATCTTGATATAAGATGCTGGCATCTTGATATAAGATGCTGGCATCTTGATATAAGATGCTGGCATCTTGATATAAGATGCTGGCATCTTGATATAAGATGCTGGCATCTTGATATAAGATGCTGGCATCTTGATATAAGATGCTGGCATCTTGATATAAGATGCTGGCATCTTGATATAAGATGCTGGCATCTTGATATAAGATGCTGGCATCTTGATATAAGATGCTGGCATCTTGATATAAGATGCTGGCATCTTGATATAAGATGCTGGCATCTTGATATAAGATGCTGGCATCTTGATATAAGATGCTGGCATCTTGATATAAGATGCTGGCATCTTGATATAAGATGCTGGCATCTTGATATAAGATGCTGGCATCTTGATATAAGATGCTGGCATCTTGATATAAGATGCTGGCATCTTGATATAAGATGCTGGCATCTTGATATAAGATGCTGGCATCTTGATATAAGATGCTGGCATCTTGATATAAGATGCTGGCATCTTGATATAAGATGCTGGCATCTTGATATAAGATGCTGGCATCTTGATATAAGATGCTGGCATCTTGATATAAGATGCTGGCATCTTGATATAAGATGCTGGCATCTTGATATAAGATGCTGGCATCTTGATATAAGATGCTGGCATCTTGATATAAGATGCTGGCATCTTGATATAAGATGCTGGCATCTTGATATAAGATGCTGGCATCTTGATATAAGATGCTGGCATCTTGATATAAGATGCTGGCATCTTGATATAAGATGCTGGCATCTTGATATAAGATGCTGGCATCTTGATATAAGATGCTGGCATCTTGATATAAGATGCTGGCATCTTGATATAAGATGCTGGCATCTTGATATAAGATGCTGGCATCTTGATATAAGATGCTGGCATCTTGATATAAGATGCTGGCATCTTGATATAAGATGCTGGCATCTTGATATAAGATGCTGGCATCTTGATATAAGATGCTGGCATCTTGATATAAGATGCTGGCATCTTGATATAAGATGCTGGCATCTTGATATAAGATGCTGGCATCTTGATATAAGATGCTGGCATCTTGATATAAGATGCTGGCATCTTGATATAAGATGCTGGCATCTTGATATAAGATGCTGGCATCTTGATATAAGATGCTGGCATCTTGATATAAGATGCTGGCATCTTGATATAAGATGCTGGCATCTTGATATAAGATGCTGGCATCTTGATATAAGATGCTGGCATCTTGATATAAGATGCTGGCATCTTGATATAAGATGCTGGCATCTTGATATAAGATGCTGGCATCTTGATATAAGATGCTGGCATCTTGATATAAGATGCTGGCATCTTGATATAAGATGCTGGCATCTTGATATAAGATGCTGGCATCTTGATATAAGATGCTGGCATCTTGATATAAGATGCTGGCATCTTGATATAAGATGCTGGCATCTTGATATAAGATGCTGGCATCTTGATATAAGATGCTGGCATCTTGATATAAGATGCTGGCATCTTGATATAAGATGCTGGCATCTTGATATAAGATGCTGGCATCTTGATATAAGATGCTGGCATCTTGATATAAGATGCTGGCATCTTGATATAAGATGCTGGCATCTTGATATAAGATGCTGGCATCTTGATATAAGATGCTGGCATCTTGATATAAGATGCTGGCATCTTGATATAAGATGCTGGCATCTTGATATAAGATGCTGGCATCTTGATATAAGATGCTGGCATCTTGATATAAGATGCTGGCATCTTGATATAAGATGCTGGCATCTTGATATAAGATGCTGGCATCTTGATATAAGATGCTGGCATCTTGATATAAGATGCTGGCATCTTGATATAAGATGCTGGCATCTTGATATAAGATGCTGGCATCTTGATATAAGATGCTGGCATCTTGATATAAGATGCTGGCATCTTGATATAAGATGCTGGCATCTTGATATAAGATGCTGGCATCTTGATATAAGATGCTGGCATCTTGATATAAGATGCTGGCATCTTGATATAAGATGCTGGCATCTTGATATAAGATGCTGGCATCTTGATATAAGATGCTGGCATCTTGATATAAGATGCTGGCATCTTGATATAAGATGCTGGCATCTTGATATAAGATGCTGGCATCTTGATATAAGATGCTGGCATCTTGATATAAGATGCTGGCATCTTGATATAAGATGCTGGCATCTTGATATAAGATGCTGGCATCTTGATATAAGATGCTGGCATCTTGATATAAGATGCTGGCATCTTGATATAAGATGCTGGCATCTTGATATAAGATGCTGGCATCTTGATATAAGATGCTGGCATCTTGATATAAGATGCTGGCATCTTGATATAAGATGCTGGCATCTTGATATAAGATGCTGGCATCTTGATATAAGATGCTGGCATCTTGATATAAGATGCTGGCATCTTGATATAAGATGCTGGCATCTTGATATAAGATGCTGGCATCTTGATATAAGATGCTGGCATCTTGATATAAGATGCTGGCATCTTGATATAAGATGCTGGCATCTTGATATAAGATGCTGGCATCTTGATATAAGATGCTGGCATCTTGATATAAGATGCTGGCATCTTGATATAAGATGCTGGCATCTTGATATAAGATGCTGGCATCTTGATATAAGATGCTGGCATCTTGATATAAGATGCTGGCATCTTGATATAAGATGCTGGCATCTTGATATAAGATGCTGGCATCTTGATATAAGATGCTGGCATCTTGATATAAGATGCTGGCATCTTGATATAAGATGCTGGCATCTTGATATAAGATGCTGGCATCTTGATATAAGATGCTGGCATCTTGATATAAGATGCTGGCATCTTGATATAAGATGCTGGCATCTTGATATAAGATGCTGGCATCTTGATATAAGATGCTGGCATCTTGATATAAGATGCTGGCATCTTGATATAAGATGCTGGCATCTTGATATAAGATGCTGGCATCTTGATATAAGATGCTGGCATCTTGATATAAGATGCTGGCATCTTGATATAAGATGCTGGCATCTTGATATAAGATGCTGGCATCTTGATATAAGATGCTGGCATCTTGATATAAGATGCTGGCATCTTGATATAAGATGCTGGCATCTTGATATAAGATGCTGGCATCTTGATATAAGATGCTGGCATCTTGATATAAGATGCTGGCATCTTGATATAAGATGCTGGCATCTTGATATAAGATGCTGGCATCTTGATATAAGATGCTGGCATCTTGATATAAGATGCTGGCATCTTGATATAAGATGCTGGCATCTTGATATAAGATGCTGGCATCTTGATATAAGATGCTGGCATCTTGATATAAGATGCTGGCATCTTGATATAAGATGCTGGCATCTTGATATAAGATGCTGGCATCTTGATATAAGATGCTGGCATCTTGATATAAGATGCTGGCATCTTGATATAAGATGCTGGCATCTTGATATAAGATGCTGGCATCTTGATATAAGATGCTGGCATCTTGATATAAGATGCTGGCATCTTGATATAAGATGCTGGCATCTTGATATAAGATGCTGGCATCTTGATATAAGATGCTGGCATCTTGATATAAGATGCTGGCATCTTGATATAAGATGCTGGCATCTTGATATAAGATGCTGGCATCTTGATATAAGATGCTGGCATCTTGATATAAGATGCTGGCATCTTGATATAAGATGCTGGCATCTTGATATAAGATGCTGGCATCTTGATATAAGATGCTGGCATCTTGATATAAGATGCTGGCATCTTGATATAAGATGCTGGCATCTTGATATAAGATGCTGGCATCTTGATATAAGATGCTGGCATCTTGATATAAGATGCTGGCATCTTGATATAAGATGCTGGCATCTTGATATAAGATGCTGGCATCTTGATATAAGATGCTGGCATCTTGATATAAGATGCTGGCATCTTGATATAAGATGCTGGCATCTTGATATAAGATGCTGGCATCTTGATATAAGATGCTGGCATCTTGATATAAGATGCTGGCATCTTGATATAAGATGCTGGCATCTTGATATAAGATGCTGGCATCTTGATATAAGATGCTGGCATCTTGATATAAGATGCTGGCATCTTGATATAAGATGCTGGCATCTTGATATAAGATGCTGGCATCTTGATATAAGATGCTGGCATCTTGATATAAGATGCTGGCATCTTGATATAAGATGCTGGCATCTTGATATAAGATGCTGGCATCTTGATATAAGATGCTGGCATCTTGATATAAGATGCTGGCATCTTGATATAAGATGCTGGCATCTTGATATAAGATGCTGGCATCTTGATATAAGATGCTGGCATCTTGATATAAGATGCTGGCATCTTGATATAAGATGCTGGCATCTTGATATAAGATGCTGGCATCTTGATATAAGATGCTGGCATCTTGATATAAGATGCTGGCATCTTGATATAAGATGCTGGCATCTTGATATAAGATGCTGGCATCTTGATATAAGATGCTGGCATCTTGATATAAGATGCTGGCATCTTGATATAAGATGCTGGCATCTTGATATAAGATGCTGGCATCTTGATATAAGATGCTGGCATCTTGATATAAGATGCTGGCATCTTGATATAAGATGCTGGCATCTTGATATAAGATGCTGGCATCTTGATATAAGATGCTGGCATCTTGATATAAGATGCTGGCATCTTGATATAAGATGCTGGCATCTTGATATAAGATGCTGGCATCTTGATATAAGATGCTGGCATCTTGATATAAGATGCTGGCATCTTGATATAAGATGCTGGCATCTTGATATAAGATGCTGGCATCTTGATATAACATGCTGGCATCTTGATATAAGATGCTGGCATCTTGATATAAGATGCTGGCATCTTGATATAAGATGCTGGCATCTTGATATAAGATGCTGGCATCTTGATATAAGATGCTGGCATCTTGATATAAGATGCTGGCATCTTGATATAAGATGCTGGCATCTTGATATAAGATGCTGGCATCTTGATATAAGATGCTGGCATCTTGATATAAGATGCTGGCATCTTGATATAAGATGCTGGCATCTTGATATAAGATGCTGGCATCTTGATATAAGATGCTGGCATCTTGATATAAGATGCTGGCATCTTGATATAAGATGCTGGCATCTTGATATAAGATGCTGGCATCTTGATATAAGATGCTGGCATCTTGATATAAGATGCTGGCATCTTGATATAAGATGCTGGCATCTTGATATAAGATGCTGGCATCTTGATATAAGATGCTGGCATCTTGATATAAGATGCTGGCATCTTGATATAAGATGCTGGCATCTTGATATAAGATGCTGGCATCTTGATATAAGATGCTGGCATCTTGATATAAGATGCTGGCATCTTGATATAAGATGCTGGCATCTTGATATAAGATGCTGGCATCTTGATATAAGATGCTGGCATCTTGATATAAGATGCTGGCATCTTGATATAAGATGCTGGCATCTTGATATAAGATGCTGGCATCTTGATATAAGATGCTGGCATCTTGATATAAGATGCTGGCATCTTGATATAAGATGCTGGCATCTTGATATAAGATGCTGGCATCTTGATATAAGATGCTGGCATCTTGATATAAGATGCTGGCATCTTGATATAAGATGCTGGCATCTTGATATAAGATGCTGGCATCTTGATATAAGATGCTGGCATCTTGATATAAGATGCTGGCATCTTGATATAAGATGCTGGCATCTTGATATAAGATGCTGGCATCTTGATATAAGATGCTGGCATCTTGATATAAGATGCTGGCATCTTGATATAAGATGCTGGCATCTTGATATAAGATGCTGGCATCTTGATATAAGATGCTGGCATCTTGATATAAGATGCTGGCATCTTGATATAAGATGCTGGCATCTTGATATAAGATGCTGGCATCTTGATATAAGATGCTGGCATCTTGATATAAGATGCTGGCATCTTGATATAAGATGCTGGCATCTTGATATAAGATGCTGGCATCTTGATATAAGATGCTGGCATCTTGATATAAGATGCTGGCATCTTGATATAAGATGCTGGCATCTTGATATAAGATGCTGGCATCTTGATATAAGATGCTGGCATCTTGATATAAGATGCTGGCATCTTGATATAAGATGCTGGCATCTTGATATAAGATGCTGGCATCTTGATATAAGATGCTGGCATCTTGATATAAGATGCTGGCATCTTGATATAAGATGCTGGCATCTTGATATAAGATGCTGGCATCTTGATATAAGATGCTGGCATCTTGATATAAGATGCTGGCATCTTGATATAAGATGCTGGCATCTTGATATAAGATGCTGGCATCTTGATATAAGATGCTGGCATCTTGATATAAGATGCTGGCATCTTGATATAAGATGCTGGCATCTTGATATAAGATGCTGGCATCTTGATATAAGATGCTGGCATCTTGATATAAGATGCTGGCATCTTGATATAAGATGCTGGCATCTTGATATAAGATGCTGGCATCTTGATATAAGATGCTGGCATCTTGATATAAGATGCTGGCATCTTGATATAAGATGCTGGCATCTTGATATAAGATGCTGGCATCTTGATATAAGATGCTGGCATCTTGATATAAGATGCTGGCATCTTGATATAAGATGCTGGCATCTTGATATAAGATGCTGGCATCTTGATATAAGATGCTGGCATCTTGATATAAGATGCTGGCATCTTGATATAAGATGCTGGCATCTTGATATAAGATGCTGGCATCTTGATATAAGATGCTGGCATCTTGATATAAGATGCTGGCATCTTGATATAAGATGCTGGCATCTTGATATAAGATGCTGGCATCTTGATATAAGATGCTGGCATCTTGATATAAGATGCTGGCATCTTGATATAAGATGCTGGCATCTTGATATAAGATGCTGGCATCTTGATATAAGATGCTGGCATCTTGATATAAGATGCTGGCATCTTGATATAAGATGCTGGCATCTTGATATAAGATGCTGGCATCTTGATATAAGATGCTGGCATCTGATA
>JABJWA020000132.1:0-37782 GCA_020352615.2 Yoshiicerus persimilis
TCTGCAATTAGATCATCAATAACCTGAGGTACTCTAAATACAGAAATGTGGATTGGGTATCATTTTGACTGGTGAATTATATTTTCAATAAACGACGTATTTTCATGCAGAATGTTTCATGTTTTATACCGACAAGGAAAATACTAATTCGTATTCGATAGTAGAATGTTTACTGAACAATAACAGTCTACAGACCATAGCCATTAATAGCATCAATGTTACAATGAGGAAAAGAAAGTCTCTTATCAATTTGGACAAGAACATTTAAGTAGTGTTGTGCATGTACGTGCTTCAAAATTTTATTTAAAATTCTATTAATTTCGCTTTAGGCTCTCATAACTTTTATACGAAACCGACTAACAGAAAACCATGCCGTTTTTCCTTTTACCTTAAAAGCTGACCGTTTAAAAAGCGATTGCGCATTCCTGCGTTTTATTCATATGCCAATAATTTTCTTATATCAAAATTAAGATGTGTTATATTTATTGTTTTTAGTTACAGTCTAGTAATTTGCCAATTTGATTGTAGGTTTTCCATTACCAAAATTACAGAGTTATAAGAAGCTTGAAAGTGCCGCGGCAAATACTTATGAGAAATTTTGGGGCACTCTTCTTGCCGATTTTCATGTAGCTTCCAATGCGAAAAACAACGGGGCTGCAGGATGCTTGATATTTTTTCATGTATAAGATGTCTTTTCTATTGCACGAGGTAAATAGGGTTATGGATTTGGCAATACCGTTGATATTCTTGGCCTGAGTGGTGAAAATGGTCAGCACAATGCACCATGCAAAAGTTACGAAGAGAGAATACCCCAAGAACATAATTGCAGTGTAAGGTAATACCTTTGAACTGTATTTCAGCAGTAATAAATTTGCAACCAAGATTGAACGGTTGAGAATGAAGTAATTTGTTTGGAGAATAACTTTTACTATTTCTTGCAGAACTTTTAATTGCAGCAACAGAGTTCTGTGGAAATGCACGAAGTAATGCGGCCGACGGATAATTGCATTGGACCAATATTTTGGTTTTCCAAATCTAAAATGAATAAAAACATTCAATATTTTTGGATAATCCAGCATCGAAATATTAATTATTTGCGAGTTTCGTTTGATGGGAAATAGTACATTTTATAACTTTAAATTAATTTAGTTAAATCTAACCAAAAACCACAGTTTTTGTATACCTGCGACATATTCTACTTTATTCAGTAACTTCTGAATAGAACTCAATAATGAAATTCCAAAAAAAAATTTATTTTTTCAGCCCTGCTTAAATGCTGTGTTATATACAATATATCCATTTTGCAATGCTATATTTTTCTTTGTAATGATAAATATAAATATAAAGGATACCGTGGACATTACTTCAGTTCTTTTCCTAGTATATGAAAGTATCGATTAGCCATAGTCAAGAGTACTAGCATAAAGCCAATTATGAGCCAATATCCGCGGAAAATCCACCAGGTCATAATTCCACCAAACGCAGCCATTACAATGTGTCGGTGCTCTTCCAGTAATTTTCCATTTGGAAAAATTAGTAGGTCGTAGGCACAGATGTAAGACACGACAACGGGATATGGAGTGATAAAACTAAGAGCAGTCATACTTCGGATGAATAGGGTATCTCCGAAGGTGAGGTCAATATTGCTTTTTTTGTCTTGACATTTCTCTGAGGAATTCAAATATCAAAGATTTTCATAATTTCGTGTGTGTTAATATTGAATTATGTCATTTTTTTCTATATGACTTAGAAATGCCAAAATTAGTGAACTAACCTTTAAAACTTGCCAGAGTGCTGAAGACGTCATTGAAAAGAAATAGAATTTTTTCCAAATTAAAAAATACAAACAACTGCAGAGTGAATCCTGTCCATAATACACAATTTATAAAAATACACCAACCATAATAAAAGGAGTATTTGTCTTTTGATATTGTCAATAGTACAAATTGATTCGTGAAGTAAGTGACGAATATTAGCCAGAGAGCAGTTGTTATGTAATTTCTCAATCGGTCAAATTTTGAGTCAGACTTTGCGAATATTAATTTTTCCTTATTGTAAACTATGGGCATTGCTCCAAAAATATTTGCTGATTTGGCAAGGATCAGGAGACATTGCATTCCTTCTTTAAAGGGCTTGTCAATCGGTTTCTTTTTAGGCGTAGTTGATTCCATTTTAATTTAAACAGAAACTCATGAAATGTTTACCGAATAGGATGAATTCAAATACTAATGCCTTTTACATCAACAGCGTAACGACAAAACCTTGTTCAGTAGAAACAAAAGTATAAATTGCCCATAATATTCTTAGAAATCGCTTTTGGGTAGAATCTTAGAAAGTATTTAATTTTTGGGTAAGTACTACGTATTAAGTCTTGCGTAAAACAAAGACTGTATCAGAAGGTTTTTTGTGTTATTTAAAAGCAAAGGGATTTTTGGTAGATTAAAGAAAAAGCAGTAAAGCGTTAGCAGTAGAGTGCTATAATAAACAAATACTGTTTTGAAGGAAAGCAGACAAATAAACTACTCCAGGGAGTATTCCCCCAGCAAAAAATTCCTGCCGAAATACGCAGGAAAAATGACACTTTTACTCCCTGCGGAATGAATTCTGTACAAAGCAAGCGATATTTGCAAAATAAGGTCTGCACATTGAAACCGTTACAATTTTCTATGTGGATTATTTCTGTCTAACATATACTGCCGAGTTTAAGGGAATTACGCAACACATCTATGCGTAGTATAACCTGCAGGCTTGAACCTGTAATAATACTTCTATTCGCCATTTAAATATGCATTAATCACTCTTAGATGCGAATTTTAAGTAAAACCAGACCTTGAAATAAAGTAGATGCATATAGAGATATGCAAAGATGAAATTTTATTTCATTTTTTTAAATTGGTAATTAAATTACCTTCGTAATTTTTCCAATTTCGGGTTTAAGACGGTAGATTAGAAATAAAAATCCAGCATTTTGGACTGTTTGAGCTTTTTGAGGTTTTGGATTAAACAAAATTAACTGCCATCCAGCATAGTAGATGACTACGACTACACTAAGATATTTTATACATGATCTTTGCCCCTGAATATAATCATCAGTCATGAATTGCCTCAAACGTTATCAAAAAACTCATGTACCCTGAATATAATCATCAGTCATGAATTGCCTCAAACCTTATCAAAAAAACTCATTTACCCTGAATATACTCCCAAAATTCTGAATTAAACTTGTACTAACTTTTTTGAAAGGGTAAAGCGGATTACTAACGGGAAAGTGAACTTAATTCAGGGTTGTTTTAGGGGTACATATTCAGGGTAAATGAGCTTTTCTGATAGAGGAAATTCTTGACTCATGTCATGATTATATTTAAGGGTACAGAGTGAAATTCAAGAAAAAGCTTTGCTTCAGGGAAAATAAGTATTTTCAGGGCCCGATAAATGACATTCAAAAAATAATTTCCCAAAAAACTACTTTTCCCCCAATTTCTTCATCATTACTCCTATTATTATGTATTTTACCCTTTACTAAAAATACATATTGAGGAACGAAAATACAATTGAAGTAATTTCACTTTTGGTGCTTTTGACTTTAACATTAATATTACTTCAATTAAATTGTCGTTCCTCAAAGCTTATTTATAGTAAAGGGTAAAATGCATAATAATTGAGGTTCTGATGAAGAAATTGAGGGAAAAGTACTATTTTTGAAAAGTACTTTTTTAGGATAAAATTGAGTATTCTAGGGGCCTCGAAAATTACAGTCAGGACTGTAAATATCGACGAGAATTATCGAGAACACTGAAAGACTACCTAAAAGTTAATGGAGTAATTGGTAAAAGCTGTTAATTTATGGGTAATAGTAGTAGTAGTAATTGTATAGGTATAGGTAGTATAAAGGACTTTATACATTTTCATGTTTATTGACACTACTATTGCAGGTTTTAATTAATTAAAGTAAAACTATGTGAATGATTTTAAATTCTTAAAATCTTTTATATAATAGTGAAACATCTTCACGGATACGGTTAATAAATATTTATGTATTATAACGACGAAAATTGTTATGCTTTCAGTAGGTCTCTACCGAAAGCTTAACAATTTTGGCTGACTAATATACCTAGTGTTGCATACAAGATTCAGTGTAAAAGGATATGGCATCCTAATTTCATCCCCTGAATCAATAAAGGCAGAATAGCGCAGTGGATAGAGAGTGTGACATTTGTAAGCGATTTCAGGCACTGTTGTATATGTGCAGTCGGTTCGATAACGACTGGCTCCAGTTGACTACCAAAAAGTGAACAGTTTCCAATACGCAGAGTAAATGCGTTAAGAAAGAAAAATACATATTTTTGATATATTTTGCTTTAAAGCGAATCCATTCTGCAAAAAGCATTCTGCAGGGAAAAAGGCCAATTTTACGCATGATGTGGGTTTTCCTATGCATGCGTAGTAAATTCTGCAGAAACGCTTCTTCCATTTGATATCAATAGCGTCTTTCGTGCAGGTAAAAAGGCCAATTTTACGCACAGTTGAAGCGGTTTGGTTTTGCGTAATTCTTCAGGACCATTTTTGCCTGGGTCGTTAAAGATGATTACTAAATGCATTTTTGACTGTCCTTAATTTTAGTGCCCGATTTTGAATAACTATCCTGGTCCTCTTAGCATTTCCTGTATTATTCTGGCTTCATTTAAATTATAAGCACTTCAAATACAAATCTACAATTATTTAAGAACTCCTCCCGTTTCTTGTCTAACTTAAATAAGGAGCTTGAGAGAAAGAAAATTACTATATAAATTGTTTTACAATTCCCCATGACCTTTAGAGTACTGTGAAATTTAAAATATATCGACGAAGGAAATGTTCAAACTACACTTCCGCATTTGTAGTGTGGCTCTTGTTGGCATTCGCATTTCAATATCATTTTTTGCATCTCAACAAACTTTCGTTCTTCGCTAATGTCAAAAGTATAAAGTGAAGGGTATAGTAGGAGGCGGCTATTTTTTTACCCAATTAGCTGTTGTGCAAAAATATCCAGGCAACATCTTAGATATATACAGAATTATAGGATATGGGTCGCGAATTGCAGGTATGAATTACGAAGCAAAAACCAAAAATACATATATCACTACACTATACAGTATTTCTGAGATTTCAAGTGATAATATAGTTACCCCATACTGGACATATTGCAATTACTTGCAAAATATGAATTGCGCAGAGATCTTATGGTGATACATCGATTAACATAATTATATACATATACATTTTAATGCCTTCGCTGAAATATTTCCTTAAATAAATTGCCGATAGAATGTAAACCTTGGATTGCGAATAAAAGTTATCTAAACAGGAAAATCAAAATTACCTATTGCTAAAAACTGTAAATACTTACCTGTGTAAATATATAGTTATATCTTGTAAAGATAATGAAAGTTACCTATTAGCTATGTCACACATACTTTTGAAAAACAATCTTAAACTTTTTTTATTTATGTTAAGAGTAATATGGGTTTATACTAGATTAGCATATTCATGAGTAGTTTTTACTGTACCACGACTAGTGCCTAGAGCAAAATCTAGGTGCAAAATCTGATTGAACATAATTTAAAGAGTTAGACGTTTGAAGTCTCGAACATTTGCACTAATTTGTAAAAACCCGAGACTCAAACCATTCTACTTCACACTCGTCTTGTTAATTTTCATATTGTCTCCTATCTAGCATCGTATAAGTATACAAGGGGTCTGCAAGCAGCTTGACATTACTTCATGTACTTGATTTTTGCAAGATACTACTAGATAGTGTTCCGAAAACTGTTATAACGGCCCACCAAAATGTTGACTTAAATTTTGAAATGGATAAAAACATTATCACGTTAAATATTGAAGTTTCAAACTGTGTATCCATACTAATAAGTTTGTGACCAAGATTCCACGTTCGACAATGAAACAAATCGGTTCGAAAGCGACCCTCATCATCTTTCAATAATTTGAACTTGCAGAATTACAATTTTTCGCTGCGCCACAGACATGGAAAATAATGTTTAGTGCTTATTTATAATTCTGAATATTTTTCTGACCGTCTATGGCATTTTTTGTATGTAAAAAGAACCTATCTTAAAAGTTTCGTCAAATTAAGTTATTTTAATTAAACTAAAATTCCTAATTAGAACAACACACAAAATCAATGGCGAAAATTCTATTGCTTAATACTCATAATCTAAAGATTTCTGGGGAAAACCCTTTTAGTAGTATTTCATGCCGATTTCAATGTTATGGACTTCATAATTTATTAAATATTTATATTCATTTGCTTTTATTATAGCTTTTAATTATTTTTTACAAGTAATGGTAAGTGCTAATGCAGAATGAAATACAGTGATACATTTAATGGTAATCATGCACCACAATTTTATATTTTACATTTTACTGACAATTTATTTGCCATTTGCCAGTACTAGGATAATATTATCAAGTTCCATTAGCTTTCTATTGATAGCATTGAGGCGGCTCTACCACTATGGCAGACTAGAAATTGGGTCTGTCAAATAAATATGATTCTCGCTATCGCCCCGCTCGTACCCAGAACCGTCTCGGAATAGCATAGTGCCAAAAGCTTAGTAACTTCAACTTATTCATAGTATTATGCCAATACAGTAGGATGACCTGGCAGACAGTTCGTATGTTTCGAATGAGCAGAGTTAAGTATTCCAATGCTAAAACAGCAAATGGAATAGGAATGCTATACAAAAGTAGATGGAAAATTGCTCCAATTTTCAGATCAAAACTAAGTCGGTGAACTTCCTCTTGAACTTTCTTTGGTTTCAACCAAGGATTAAGATATTTAAGATTTCGCCACCAGTCAAGAAGTCCCATTTCACGCAATTCTTGGACAACGTTCAGAAGCTCATAACGGAAACACCCTTCGAACATCCATGCATGTGGCTGTTTATAGTCTGCTGGCTCGATTGTTCGATGACATTTCGCATACGGAAGATATTGTTGTAAAGAACGCAGGAATGTATCTGATTCTAAATTGCTTACTTCCACGATGAGTTTAAGCTTCGTTTCCGATAATCTTTCTATGAATATTTCTTTTTGAGATAATGGTGTAACGACTGTATCAGTTTCATAAATATGAACGCTGGTGTTTGCTTTGTCCTTAATTCCATATTCGGTAAAGAAAGGGTGTGGCTTATAATTGTCACTTTGGAACATTCCAGTTGACATTCCAATGATGGAAAGTAGTTTATAGTTATTCAGAATTAGTTCACGGAAATTCCTTATGACCTTTTCGTCAAGAGGAACAATAACTTCACTTGTGATGTATTCTTCGTAGTGAGTTACAATGACTGTTACAATGCTAATTGAAATTACGTATAAAAAGATTTTACATTGTTTAGAATATTGACGGAGTAGAATCGCAATAGTACACAAAAGATAATTGCATATGTATTCGAATGTGATTTTATTTTTTGAAAATCGAAATACGTGCAAATTAATTAAAAGGCAACTTGTTAGCAATAGTAGCCACGTAGTTAGGTCCATTATGTGAATCCAGATCCCTAATGACTTTCGGTGAAATGTTACTTTGTTGACACAAAATACGAATGATGTTTCCACATAAATTGTTAAATAAAAAACGGTCTTATTTCTGTATTTAAACATGTCCACATAGTAGCGTTCCGGAAATACGATGCCACAAAACCTGCTACTTCTTAAATTCCTTGTATAGACAGAAGTGAAATTCAAGCGGTTGGCCATTATTTCAACGACAGGAAATTGTACGGCTCCATAAAGACACCTTTCAAGATTTCCTCTGCTCATTAAGACGTATGGTGACGAGGCACATTCCCTTGTTTCATGTATATTATTACCTTCTCCGAACATATCTAGAACAGGGATTTCTAGTTTATGAAGATTATTTTGCAAATTCTTTCTCGTCATAGCTTTCTGATGGGTTCCTGATGTAATATCTAGCCTTGTAAATTCTTTTGTGAATATTGACACTGTTAGTAAATCAATGTCACCCGTAGATATGATGACCATAAAATAAACTGCTTTCGTCCATCGCAATTGAAACACAAAATAGTCTTTCATTTTATAAAAGTTTTTCTTTGTGCTAATTATTAAAATTTTGTCGTTTGGTCGGCCACTTTCTCTGCCAAATAGAGCAGGAAGCTTTGCAATCGATTTAATTCTTTTCGCTGGAGGCTCTACTGCTACAATTACATTACACTGTGTGTTTGACAATGACGATGGGTATACATCTTCTCCCTTGAAGTTAGCAAACCATTTAGGATAATTAATAGCGGAAGGAAGAATTATCGTTCGTGGTGAGAATAATATTTCTTGAAAAATATTATCGTACAAATTACTTGGATATAAAATAATGTCAAAATCACAATTTGAAAACGGTGGCAGTGGATTTAGACATTCGGTACTAAAAATAAAATACGCAAGTAGACAAAACGTAATATTTATTTCATTTGAAACCATAACTGTAAGTGTGACTTCTGTGACTTAACCAGTTTTATATTAAAATAACGAATATCTAATTATTAACTGCTTTGCTTAGGAATTGCCGATATTTTTACTCTTTATTCCATTTGACACTCAATGGGCTTGACTCTTTATTGGAGTACCTTACGACTAGTGTTCAGTTAAACCTACGTGCGATGAATAAATATGTCTTAGAAGTGTACCAAGGCAAGAATTCAAGCAATTGCTTTCCTGATAGCTATTCTTAATATGTCAATATTCACCGAATTCAGTACACGCTATCTTGGCTTTCAGCCAAAAAGGAGGTATTATCCAAAATAAAGTTCTGGATATAAGGAAACCCGTGTTTAAAATTCATCTGCTCCTCACATATAAAATAAATTAGTAAATAAAAAATAAAATAAATTTTCATTTATTTTTAGCAATAATATAAATATTTCTACTATTCTGTCCATCGCTGATAATAAAAAATCTCTACATGTGAACGGATGGTTATTTTTATCAATAAACAGACATTATTCCAACTAAGGTGTTCTTTAAGAATCTTATTTTTAAGGAAAACAAGTTCACAGAGCACATTTGTTACTCTGCTAACATTTATCAGGACCATTGTGCTTTCGCCATTTAAGACACGCTATCAGAAACGAAGCTGATTTTGTTTAACTGTGGTGAGATACTTTAATAAAATGTACAGCCAGCCTGTCTCTCCGTGCATTACAATTTTCGTTTATTGCAACTGAGTACATACGTACTTTTAACATGCTCTCCTCTCAACATGCCAGCCTATCAGCTTTTTAAATTTTATAATTTATTTTATTAGTTACATTCCGCTAGTATCGTACTATTAGCATCTTTACTGTGTTTCTGCCGATATTGTTTGCAGCCGTTTTATAATGGTTATATATATAACTCAAACATTATGAATTTAGTGGATTTGAATTATTTATGAACCTGAACCGCTAAGTATTCGCCTAATAACTTCTTTGGCGTTTGCTGATACGATAGACCTTAGGGAAATGATGATTAAAATATTCATTAGCTTACCAAACACCTTTGACGATTCGTCTAACTGATATAATATTCTTGTATATCCTATTACAGCTTTCTTATAGCATTAACTCACGCCATTTGAGCCAGTCACGAAAAGAAAATCAGAATATATAATGAACCTTCTTCAAGACTAACGTCAAAAGTAGATTGGTAACCATTTACTGTAGTTAGGAAACAATGTCCAACATAATCCACTATCCTACGTAGGTTATATAAAGTCTTGCCACTTCAGACCCCCTATTTGCACGAACCCGATCTGAAAGCCGTCTTATACATTGCAATACACCTACAAGTTAGCCACAAGTTGATAAAGTATTTAGAGCTCGGTTATATGATGAATTAAATTGTAATGAGTTTACCAAAAGCCTTTGTTTGATGATCCTTTAACTAAAAAAATATTCTTGTAAATCCTAGTCCATGCTTTAGCATTAGCTGACACCATATGTATTAATCACGAAAAGAAAAGCAGATAATGAGGCTTCAATACATATAACTAATAGTGTCAATAATCCTTTTAGCTTTTTTATATAAGAAAGACACCAAGTAAAGTGGGCGTCTATTGAATGTTAAGCATGCCTTAGATACATAGAAAGACTCCCTAATCAAAAGTTATATAGTTGGTAGGCATTTACCATAGCTATAGTTTCTGACCAACACAACAAAAGTTTACCATCTATACTACGCGTATTAGAATCTCGTCATGTCGCAATTGCTTTTTTCAAAATACTGAGCTTTATAGTGAGTAAGATAATTTAAAAAGAGTTCTACTCTACGTCTGTCGTAAGAAATCACCCTACTGTGTTTCTAATCATGAGACGACTCTATTTATACAAGTTAATTCTATGACATTCTATTTATTACTCAATCTGCTTTACGTACGGGCATATTTAATGTGTACCTAATGTGTACCTGTGTGTTTAAAGTTATTAGATTTCATTTATAATTTATACCCTGTAAGCTCAAAGTCTTTTAGCTGCTTCTGTATTCTTCTTTACTTTCACTTGCTTCTATGATGGAAAATTATATACGTACTGCTGCTGCAGATTAAAATGATAGTAAACCTTCTAGATAAAACATATTCTTGAATTCTACTTTTTCGTATGGCATTAACGGAAACTTTTGTATTTTTCATGGTAAAACCAACATATTTCGTAGTATGCATTATGAACATGTTGATAATAAACAAAAATTTACATTATTACACAGACAAATATAATTTTCATGATTTGACATATTGAAGTATTTTTATTGAATAATGCAGAGTTTGCAGAGTAATAATAATTGTGTAGTAATACATATGAAATCAAGAAATAAATATTATTCGGCTATTTATTCAGTAGCGGAAAGCTACTGTATGTTTTCGGGATGTCTGTCTGTCTGTCTGTCTGTCTGTCTGTCTGTCTGTCTGTCTGTTAGTTAGTTAGTTAGTCAGTTAGTTAGGTAGTTAGTGAGTATATGCCATATCTCAGGAACGCTTTGAAATATTTTGATGAAACTTTCAGTGGACCTTCTAGGGACAAAGTGTAGGTCATCTTTCAAAAATGGTGTTAATCGGTAACTCCCTTCTGACCTTTAACCTCATTTATGTCCAAACACATGTTATGTGTTATATTGCTGATGTTGTGTGTATGTTGTGGTATGTGTCGTAGTCTTTACTAGTGACCACTACATGATGTAGTCTGACTGGCGGCCGCTATACGTCGTAGTCTGCACTGGTGACCACCATACGTCGTTTTTTAAATAAATTGAAATACTTTAAATTTGATTTGAATAAATTCAAGTAAATTCGAAATGTTTTGAATAAATTCAAGTAAATTCGAAATGTTTTGAATAAATTCAAATAAATTCGAATGTTTTGAATAAATTCAAGTAAATTCGAAATGTTTTGAATAAATTCAAATAAATTCGAATGTTTTGAATAAATTCAAGTAAATTCGAAATGTTTTGAATAAATTCAAATAAATTCGAATGTTTTGAATAAATTCAAGTAAATTCGAAATGTTTTGAATAAATTCAAATAAATTCGAATGTTTTGAATAAATTCAAGTAAATTCGAAATGTTTTGAATAAATTCAAATAAATTCGAATGTTTTGAATAAATTCAAGTAAATTCGAATGTTTTGAATAAATTCAAGTAAATTCGAAATGTTTTGAATAAATTCAAGTAAATTCGAAATGTTTTGAATAAATTCAAGTAAATTCGAAATGTTTTGAATAAATTCAAGTAAATTCGAAATGTTTTGAATAAATTCAAGTAAATTCGAAATGTTTTGAATAAATTCAAGTAAATTCGAAATGTTTTGAATAAATTCAAGTAAATTCGAAATGTTTTGAATAAATTCAAGTAAATTTAGAATGTTTTGAATAAATTTAAATAAATTCGAATGTTTTGAATAAATTCAAATAAATTCGAAATGTTTTGAATAAATTCAAGTAAATTCGAAATGTTTTGAATAAATTCAAGTAAATTCGAAATGTTTTGAATAAATTCAAGTAAATTCGAAATGTTTTGAATAAATTTAAATAAATTCGAATGTTTTGAATAAATTCAAGTAAATTCGAAAAGTTTTGAATAAATTCAAATAAATTCGAAATGTTTTGAATAAATTCGAAATGTTTTGAATAAATTCAAATAAATTCGAATGTTTTGAATAAATTCAAGTAAATTAGAATTGTTTTGAATAAATTCAAATAAATTCGAAATTTTTTGAATAAATTGAAGTAAATTCAAAATGTTTTGAATGAATTGAAGTAAATTCAAAATGTTTTGAATAAATTCAAGTAAATTCAAGTAAATTTAAAATATTTTGAATAAATTCAACTAAATTCAAAATGTTTCAAATAAGTTCAAGTAAATTCAAAATGTTTTGAATAAATTCAGGTAAATTCAAAATGTTTTGAATAAATTCATGTAAATTCAAAATGTTTTGAATAAATTCATGTAAATTCAAAATGTTTTGAATAAATTCATGTAAATTCAAAATGTTTAGAATAAACATATTTGTTTTGCTTCCGCTACTGTCTTATATCCGTTTTGCAATGGTTTATTTATTGTCATCTTTTAAATTCTGATTGCACATTATGTTGTAGTGACGATCATGCACTTTAAAGACTCTTGAAAAGCTTAAATGTACCTCGACTAATAGCTAATACAAAATTCGGAGCACTTTTCTTATTAATTTTCATGAAGTTTCCAATGCGAAAAACAAAAGGCCTGCAAGAGGCTTTATATTTTTTCATGTATACAATGTCTATAGCATGCTTGGAAGTGAACAATGGTATAGACTTTGCAATGCTATTTACAGTCTTAGATTGCGCTGCGAAAATTGTTAAAAGACTGCACCAGATACAAGTAGTGAAAACAGAATAAAGCAAAAACATGTATGTATTGTAGGTCAACATATTTGAACTGTACTTTAACAGCAGTAGATTTGTGACCAAGATGGATCGGTTCACAATGAAACAGGTCGGTTGGAGAACAAGTACTACTATCTCTTGAATCACTTGCAACTGTAACATCAAAGTTCTATGAAAATGCACGAAGCAACTTGGCGTACGGAGATTGTCACTGGTCAAATAATTTGATTTTCCAAATCTAAGAAATGAAAAGTGATTTAAATGCCGCCAGTAGGTTATTATTTGCTTATTTCAAAATGTAAAGCTTAGACTATGAATAAATAAATACTACTAGTAAAATTATTTGACAATTATTGTTTTGCACCCTCAAAATAATCAGTTTTTCAGAAATAATAGTTATAATATTGCTTTTTCGCAATAAAAGTCACTTATCACAAAACAAAAGTATTCATACTTACGATTGATATTGTATTTGACACATATTTCACTATTTATCACATTTTTACCAATGCCAGGGACAAAAATACTATAATTACATTACATGTAAAGAGTAATGAAATATTTGGAGAAAAACCATATTACCTTTGAAATATCATTGTTACTGAGATACTAAATAGATTATGCTTATTGAAAAATAACTACTAACACAAAATTTTATTGGTGGAAAATCGATAATCCATTTATGTGGATAATATTAAATACAAGCCATTTTATTACCTCAGTTCTTTTCCGAGAATACGAACGTATCGATACGCCAAAATCATGCATATTGCCAAAAATCCAATTAGTAGCCAATACCCTGAAAAAATCCACCAGGTTACAATTCCACATATAACAGCCACTCCGATGTGTCGATATTCTTCAGGCAATTGTGCATAAGGAAATATTGGCAAGTCGTAGATACACATGTAGAGACCAATAACCAGAAGCGGATAAACAAAAGCTACAACAGTCATCGTTCGGACAATTAGTATATCTCCAGCGGTCATCTTAATTACCCGTGTTTTACCGCAATATTTCTCTGTTGAAGTACCAATAGTATTTTTAATATTATTTAATAATAGATGCAATAGTACCATAGAAGGGGAAATTCGCTTACCACTAAAGAGTAGCAAAGTCTTTTGTATATCGTTTAACAACCACAAAAACTTTTCCAAGTTAAAAAACAGCAGCAATTGGAGGACGAATCCCAGACAGATTATACAGGTGAAATAAAAACTCATACCGTAGTAAAAGGAAGTATCCCTTGCTAATGTCAGTAGTATAAATTGAGTCGTAAACTGTGTGACGGGTATCAAACACAGGGCTATTGTAAAGTAATTTCTCCAGTGATCATATTTCAATTCAGACTTTACGAACTTTTCCTTTTCTTTCTGATAAACTGCGGGCAGTGCTCCGAAAATATTTGCTGCTTTTACAATGATTATGATACATTGGATTCCTTCTTTAAGAGGTTTGTCAATAGATTTCCTCTTAGACAAGGTTGACTTCATTTTCCTTTAGAATTTCGTCAAAATGTTTGCAGAATAGAATTAGGACAAATGCAAAATTTCTAAAAACTGTTTCAATATCAAACCAAAAATTCTGCTCTAAAGTAAAGGATTATGTGCCCTGTCCTGCTAAGCTGGACTTTTTAAGAAAATGTATGAAGAACTGCTATCTTTTACATACGTATTTATTTATTCAATAGCTCCTCGCATTTCTTGTCTGACTGAAAAATACTAAAAGAAAATTGCACAGTAATTTGCTTCATAATAGAACATGATGACCGTTAGAAAAGCTAAAATTGAGTAGTCCTAGGCTTTATTCAATGTCAATATTTTCTTACATCAAAATTAATGTGTACTTTTATTTGTTTAAGTTACAGACTTGCGATTTGTCGCAAATAATTGATAATAGGTTTCCCATTACCAAAATTACAGACTTATAAGAAGCTTAAATGTGCCTCGACAAATACTTGTGAGAAATTTTGGGGCACTTTTCTTGCCGATTTTCATGTAGCTTCCAATGCGAAAAACAAAAGGGCTGCAGGATGCTTGATATTTTTTCATGTATAAGACGTCTTCGCTATTACGAGATGTAAATAGGGTTATTGATTTGGCAATACCGTTGACATTCTTGGCTTGAGTGGTAAAAATGGCCATCAGGATGCACCATGTAAAAGTTGCGAAGACAGAATACGCCAAGAACGTACCTGCCGTGTAAACTGATACCTTTGCACTGTGTTTCAGCAGTAATAAATTTGCCACCAAGATTGAACGGTTGACAATGAAGTAATTTGTTTGGAGAATAACTTTTAAGATTTCTTGCAGAACTTTTAATTGCAGCAACAGAGTTCTGTGGAGGTGCACGAAGTAATGCGGCCGACGGATTATTGGATGGGACAAATATTTTGGTTTTCCAAATCTAAAATGAGAAAAACATTCAAAATTATTGGATAATCCATCATCGAAATATTAATTATTTACGTGAGGGAAAAGTTTCATTTTATTTCAGGAGTTTTATGAAAAACTACATTTTATTACCATAAAATACTTTATTCGGTAACTTCAAAATACAACTCAATGATGAAATTTTCCCCTATTTACTATTTTAAAGCCGTTTTACAATGCTTTATTTTTATTTTAATGATAAATATAAATATAAGGAATAATGTGGACATTACTTCAATTCTTTTCCTAGGATATGGAAGTATCGATTAGCCAAAGTCAAGAGTACTAACATATAGACCAATATGAGCCAATATCCGCGGAAAAGCCACCAGACATTCCCGCCAAAAACAGCCATTGCAATGTGTCTATGTTTTTCCATCAATTTTCCGTTTGGAAACATTAGCAGGTCGTAGGTACAAATGCAAAACACAACAACGAGATACGGAATAATAAAACTAAGAGCAGTCATATGTTGGATAAATAGGGTATCTCCGAACGTAAGGTCAATATTGCTTTTCTTGTCTTCGTATTTGTCTGAGGAATTCAAGGATTTTCATAAATGTGAGTTTGTTAGTAATGACTTATGAATTGCCATTTTTTCTATATTACAGACTAGAAGTTGGTAAAATTAATGAACTAACCTTTAAAATTTGTCAGAGTGTTGAAAACATCATTGAATAAAAATAGAAGTTTTTCCAAATTATAAAAGGCAAACAATTGTAGAATGAATCCCATCCATAATACACCATACACCGTTTATAAAGAAACGCCAACCATAATGAAAGGAGTTTTTGTCTTTTGATATTGTCAATAGTACAAATTGATTCGTGAAGTAAGTGACGGATATTAGCCAGAGAGCAGTTGTTATGTAATTTCTCAATCGATCAAATCTCGATTCAGACTTCGCGAATATTAATTTTTCTTTATTGTAAACTATGGGCATTGCTCCAACAATGTTTGCTGATTTGACAAGGATCAGGAGACATTTTATTCCTTCTTTAAAGGGCTTGTCATTCGGTTTCTTTTTAGGCGAAGTTGATTCCATTTTAATTTAACACAATCCCATGAAATGTTTACCGAATAGGATGAACTCAAATACTAATGCTTTACTGCCTCTACAACATCATAATGACAAAACCTTGTTCAGTAGAAAAAAAAGTATAAAATGTCGATAAAATCTTAGCAATCGCTTTTGGCATTGTACGGGGTGTCTCACGGCTAAGGTGGCCCTATGTAGCGGCCGAACCGGAAATACTACAGACAATCTGTTGACACCATTTGAAAGAGGGGAAAAATTTACATCGAATTCCCAATTTTCATTACCTTATCTCTTCGGGTTCGCTTACACCAGCCATTCTCCTGGAAAGAGCGAGATTCATTTTTATTTTAAATCGGAATGACTCATTATTGTTCTAAATTTTTATGGCAATATTTAAGCAATAAGATTGTTATTCTGACACTTAAAACTGATCACTAGTAATCCGTTTCACTGTCCCTACTCTCCTAACACCGTCAAGACACCAAGAAAGTGTCCACAAAAGGGATTCAAATAACCCTGTGTCTGTTTTCATCTCTTCCGTACGGAAGCTGGCATTTCCAAAAGCTCAGCAGAACCGCAATTGTTAAATGGACCTTATTCAGAGAAATCATTCTTAAAAATAACGTTTTTGAGATCCTGAAATCGTCGTAGATCCTTCAGAAGTTCCAGATACAGATTTCCAGTTTCAGAACAATTTAGGTGCTGCTGAGTTTTTGGAAATGCTAACTTCGGTACGGAAGAGATGAAAACAGACACAGGGTTATTTGAATCCCTTTTGTGGACACTTCCGTGGTGTCTTGACGGTGTTAGGAGAGTAGGGACAGTGAAACGGATTACTAGTGATCAGTTTTAAGTGTCAGAATAACAATCTTATTGCTTAAATATTGCCATAAAAATTTAGAACAATAATGAGTCATTCAGCTTTAAAATAAAAATGAATCTCGCTCTTTCCAGGAGAATGGCTGGTGTAAGCGAACCCGAAGAGATAAGACGATGAAAATTGGGAATTCAATGTAAATTTTTCCCCTCTTTCAAATGGTGTCAACAGATTTTCTGTAGTATTTCCGGTTCGGCCGCTACATAGGGCCACCTTAGCCGTGAGACACGGTGTATATGTATTTAATTTTGGGTATTTATTAAACGTAGTGCATAGTTTGTAAAACAATGGACTGTAGCAGTAGGTTTTTTGTTATTAAAAAGCAAAGGTAATTTTGGCAGATTAAAGAAATTGTAGCAGCCGTAACAGTAGACGGTTTTCATGAATAAAGGAAAACCATCGCGTTGTTTCGAAAGAAAGCCGACATGAATGCATAAATGACTATTAATGTCATTACAGATTAAATAAACGGTTAATCATAATTTTACTGTCCAATTTTTAAAATTACTGCCTGGCCCTCATAGCATTTCCTCTATTCTTCTGGTTTCATGTAATTTATATGCCCTTTAAATACAAGTCTACAATAATTTAAGAGTTCCTCCTGTTTCTTGTCTAACTTAACTAGAGAGCTTGAGCAAAAGAAAATTACTATGTAAATTGTTTTATAATTCCCCATGACCTTTAGAGTACTATGAAATTTATATACCGATGTGGCAAAAGTTCAAACTACGCTTTTGTATTTGTAATGTGGCTCCTGTGACCATTGGCATTTCAATATCTTTCTTTTGCATCTCAATAAATTTTCGTCCTTGGCTAATGTCAAAAGTACAAAGTGAACGGGATAGTAGGCGTCGGTTATTTATTTTCCAAATAGCTGTTGTGCAAAAATATCTAGGCAAGATCGTAGATATATGCAGAATTATAGGATATGGTCCGCGAAATTGCAGTACGAATTACGAAGCAGAAAACCAACAATAAATATCACTAAACTATACATTGACATGACTGTATGTATTTAAAACGTGTTGTCATTTTGTTTAGAGATATTAGTCGCTTTACGCGCAGTAAATTAATACATCTAAAAGAGATTTTCTGGCAGATATAATTGCCATGTTTGTTAAAAGAGAAATTATTAACAATATATAAACCTAGATATTTAAATGATTGTCAGATGAAATGGCTATGCTTACATTCAATTGCCTTCTATTAGGAGTAATATGGTTGGGTATTAGATTTGCATATTCATGAGTAGTTTTACTGTACCTCGACTAATGCCCAAGATAAAATCTGGTGCACATGTCTTTAATTTCCATACTGTGTCCTATCATGAATGCAAAGGGCCTATAGGTACAACAGGCGGTTTGATATTTCTTCATGTATTTGATTTCTGTACGATTCTTAGAAATAAATAAGGAAATTGAATCTGCAATATCAGTTATCTTACTGACATGTAAGTAAAAGTTGTTTTAACTAAATTAAATAACTGTGTAATCAATGCTTGTAAGCCAATTAATGCAAAATTTTTTGGAATTAGTATACCGCAGGTAAATCTAGACTTAAATTTGGTATAACACCTTGCATATTTAGTGTTTATACTCTTTTGTATTTTAGGTTATTGAATTTGTGATTATTTTTACATTGATATTGAATTGAACTAAATTGAATACATTCAAAAGTCTATATCTGTGTTTTTGTCTTCAGGTATACAGTAAGGAATGTCACTAATAGAGTAATATTAATTTAGTTTAAAATATAGTAAAAAGAAGATTCTTCCAATTAATCATGAAATCAAAACAATAAGTAATATTCAGAGACAGGATTGTCAGGAATACAATAACCCCATAATTGCTCTACAATAGGTATGTAATGGCAGAAACAATACAGTTTACAAGCGAAAGTTGAGTTGGAAAAATGAAATTATTACGCCTATTATTCTAGGTTACTGAGCTGATAATATATATGTAGATATAAATACCTATAGAAAATGTAGTGCAATCTGGTACTGTCTAATTTAATGGAGGCTTGGATGCGTGTCGGGTACACATTAAAAAAAATTGGTAGAATAAGTATTTAAAAAACATTAAAGCTCATGAGAATGGTGATTGAATTAATTGGCCACTGTGTTTAGCGTCCCTAAAATAATATTGACCTCCTAATATTTAAAGTATCCCTGACTGAATGCACAAAATTGGTAAATGTTTGTTTGTCTAAAGAAAGCTATTGGTTATAGTCTACATTCTCAAAATTCTCACTATAATGTATAGTTCCTTAAGTTTTTTCCAGTTTTTTCCTAGTGTTGTTTTCGCCACCTCTCTTCGCCTTTTTCTAACAAAAAAAGCACCGAAAGGGTGAGTACATGGCTATATTCTAGGTGTATTACATCGTTTAGCGAGCGGACCCACAATAATTTAATTTTGAAAAAGTACTTTAATTATTTTGAGCATTTTTATTATCTGCTTAACAGCAAATGATAATTCTGTGTTTTAATAAAAAAGAATACGCAACACAAAAATACATTAAGAGTGATTGACACGGTAATAAAAACTACAAACCAATTATAAGTTTGAATGTGCCACGAGTAATGCTTAATAGAAAACTGGGAACACTCTTTTTGTTGATTTTCATGTAATTTCCAATTCGAAAAGCAAAATTCCTGCAGGAAATTTGATATTTCTTCATGTACAAGTTGTCCCAAGCATTTTTAGAGGAAAATAGTGAGATAGACTTTGCTATTCCGTTTATACTCCTGGCTTGCGTATTAAAGATAATTAAGAAGATACACCAAAAGAATGGTGAACCGATCGAGTACGAACAAAACATCGATGTATTGAAGGTCGACATAATTGAACTGTGTTTCAAAATTAAGAAATTCGTCATCAGAATTGATCTATTGACAATGAAGTTGATTGGCACAAGGACGGCCACAGAAATATCTTCAATCATTTTCATTTGAAGCATCAAAATTCTATGCATTTTCACAAAGTGACTAGGTGTTCGTAATTTTTGATGAGTCTGGTAACTCGATTGCCCAAATCTATAATAAAATGTTATAAATTAAAAATAAATTTGTTTAATTATTGCTATGTACCAATTAATATGTTCACATTTTATATTACTTTAATTCCTTTTCTATTGCTTGGACGTATCGTTTCCCAACAACCAAAATCGCAAGCAAATACCCCACTATTGTCCAACAGGCCGAAAATAAACACCAAGCCACTACTCCACTAAAAATGGCAAATCCGAAGTAGCGATATTCTTCAGGGAGTGATCCATAGGGAAGAAATGGCAGATCATAAATAAATACATAGAAAACAGCAATGGCGTATGGGTAAGACAAACTTGAGACTGTGACAAATTGGACAAGTAATAAATCTCCCAATGGCATATCTGTAGTGTCCTCTTCGTCACGGTATTCCTCTATTATTTAGTTTTAAAAATATTTTCTAATTAGAGTTATTTAATTCTTTTCTATAATTTCATTTTGTATTAACTTAAAAAATACAAAATGCTTCAAAAATAAATAATATTAATTAATTATGATATTTCAAAGAATACATGGAAATGTAGAAACCTCTGAAGCATTCAGTAGTGTAAATTATGTCGTTGGATATCAGTAAAATGGTTTCCAGGTTGAAGAACATTAAAGAATGTAGAACTACTCCTATCCATATGGCGCAGTTTAAAAAGAAACACATACCATAATGAAAAGAGTTATCACCTATTAATGTCAAACGTACAAACTGCGTTGTTAGTAGTACAAACAGAATCCCCCAGAACACCGTTGTTAATAAATGTCTGAAATGATCCTTCGCTTTTGTGGATTTCACAAAAATCTGTTTTTCTTTGACATAAACCGCTGGGAATGCTCCAAAAACATTGGCCACTTTAACAATAAGTTTGATACATTGTAGGACACTGTTGCAGTTCTTGGGGTATACGAAAAGCTTTTTTGGCTTAGGGTTGGAGTCCATTTTCAATGACAAGCAAGTTCGAGTTCGAACTGGATGACCATCAAGGAGTATGAAAGATACGAATAGTACAAAACTTTTGGTTCGGGCAGAAAAAGTAATTGTTTAGGGATTTTACCGAAATGTTTAAACAACCTGTATGAGAAAAATAACTGAAATAACTATTAGTGCTTAAGGACATAATTTTTGGTTAGCTACTAATGATACAGCAAAATCAATCATTTCTGTAGCTAATACTATTACGTAATATTAGGTTACTCTTTTAATCTTAGTATTAAAATTACTTATCATTGGCGAACCTAGGAATAATAGTTCGGAGTGCTTCCCAGTATTTCTTACTAATGATATCTTGCTGCGTTTTGAAATCAGGATATGTTGCAATCGATAATAACGCATTGAAATATTAAAGCCGTTTGAAAAGCCTCTTCCACGAAAATTGTGGGGTAGGAGAGTCTACAGTTTACTGCAGTATTCTAACAAAATTATCTTACTGAACTATCAATTTCTGACGAAAAAAATCTTTTCTTGTTTGTATGTAATCCGCAGTTAGATTATCAATAACCTGAGGCACTGTAAATACAGAAATGCGGAGGGGGTATCAGTTTGACTGGGGAATTATATTTTCAAATCGCTAATTGTGATGCAGAGCAGAATGTAGGTAGTAATCTCCGAAGATACTAATTCGTATTCATCAGGTACTGAGGTACTGTCTAATGTTCTATTGGGTATAAAAGGTTTGGTTGCCTGCCGGGAAATTCATTGAAAAAAATGCTAAAAGAAGTATCTAATTAACATTAAACCTATTAAGAATGCTGTTTGGCCTAATTGTGATTTGCGTCCCTAAAAATAATATTGACGTGCTAATTATTTTCAATAAAATATCCCTGAAATGACCAAGTTAAAGATTTGTTTATTAAAGAAAGGTTTAAATATACATTCTGATATAGTTTCTTCCATTTCTCTCCCACTGTTGATTAAGTTATATCTCCTCTCCTTTAACTGGAGAAACGTAGAAAGGTTGAGTACATTTCAAAATAAATGTGTTCTATATAATGAGTGAACCCATAGTAATTTATTTTTGAAAAAGTATTTTATTTTGAATATATCTATTAATTGTTTGATAACATATAATAATTTAAAATTGTGCTTATAATTACAAAATAAACACCACAATAATACATTAAAAGTGATTGAGACGCAGTTAAAACTACAAGCCAATTATAAGTTTAAATGTGCCACGACTAATGCTTAATAAAAAATTAGGGGCACTCTTTTTATTGATTTTCATGTAATTTCCAATTCGAAAAACAAAATTCCTACAGGAAACTTGATATTTCTTCATGTACAAGATATCCCGAGAATTACTAGAGGAAAACAGTGATATGGATTTTGCTATTCCGTTTACACTCCTGGCTTGCGTATTAAAAATTATTAAGAGGATGAACCAAAGAATTGGTGTACCAATCGAGTACGAGCAAAACAAAGATACATTGAAGGTCGACATAACTGAACTGTGTTTCAAAATCAAGAAATTCGTCATCAGAATTGATCTGTTGGCAATGAAGTTGATTGGCACAAGGACAGCCACAGAAATATCTTCAATCATTTTCATTTGAAGCATCAAAATTCTATGCATTTTCACAAAGTGATTAGGTGTTCGTAATTTTTGATGAGTCTGGTAACCTAGCTGTCCAAATCTATAAATAATATTTGAAATTAAAAGTAAATTTTCCTAATTATTACTATGTGTCAATTAATATGTTTACGTTTTACATTACTTTAATTCTTTTTCCATAGTCTGGAAGTATCGTTTCCCAACAACCAAAATCGCAAGCAAATACCCCTCTATGGTCCAACAGGCCGCAAATAGCCAAAACGTCACTATTCCACAAAAAATGGCAAATCCGAAGTAGCGATATTCTTCAGGGAGTGATCCATAGGGAAGAAATGGTAAATCATAAATAAATACATAGAAAACAGCAATCGCGTATGGGTAAAACAAACTTGAGAAGGTGATAAATTGTACAAATAATAAATCTCCCAATGGCAAATCGGTAGTGTCATCTTTGTCACGGTATTCCTCTATTATTTAGTTTTAAAAATATTTTGTAATTAGAGTATTTAATTCTTTTCTATAAATTAATTATGTATTAATTTAAAAATACAAATGTCTTCAAAAATAAAAAATTATATATTATTTATTTTTATATTATTATAATATTAATGATGATATTATTATAATATTAATTAATTATGATATTCCAAAGAATTCGTGGAAGTGCACAAACCTGTGAAACTATGAGTAGTGAAAATTATGTCGTTGGATATCAGTAAAATGGTGTCCAAGTTAAAGAACATTAAAAAATGTAGAACTGCGCCTATCCAAACGGCGAAGGTTAAGAAGAAACACATGCCGTAATTAAAAGAGTTATCGCCTTTTAATGTCAAAAGCACAAACTGCGTTGTTAGTAGTGCAAACAGAATCACCCAGAATGTCGTTGTTAATAAATGTCTGAAATGATCCTTTGCTTTAGTGGATTTCACGAAAATTTGTTTTTCTTTGACATAAATCACTGGAAATGCTCCAAAAACATTGGCCACTGTAACAATAAGTTTGATACATTGCAGGACACTGTTGGTGTTCTTGGGGTACACGACAAGTTTTTTTGGCTTAGGGTTGGAATTCATTTTCTATCACAGACAAGCAAGTTCGAACTTGATGATCACCAGAGAGTACGAAAAATACTGATAGACCAAAAATATTGTGTCAGCAGAAAAAACAAATTTATAGGAATTTGTATAAAATGTGTCAACAACCTGTTTCTCAAAAACAACTGAACTAACCGTTAGTGTGTTATTACTAATCTGTATAGAACATTTAGGTTTCTACTAATGATACACCAAAATGCCGAAGGAGTATCATTTCGGAAGCTACTATCGTATAATTAGGCTATTCTCTTAATCTTAAAAAATTTCATATTTATTGAGAACCTAGGAGTTCGCTAAAAGAGCTTCCGTATTTCTTACTGATGATAGATAACCGCGTGCTCCATTTTGAAAACAGGTTATTTAGTAATGAACAATAATGACGCATTGAAAGCCTCTCCCACGAAAATTGTGAAGTGTTGAACAGTTTAAATTTTAATGCAGCAATTTAAAAACATTTATCAGACTGACAAGCAAATAATAATATAGAGCATTTTCCGAATTAATACCGTAGCCACCACAGGGTATTATAGTTTCAGTTTCAGTATTATTTTGATGGAGAAAAGTGTGTATTCAAGATCAGGGGGTATTATTATGGATGGGGTATTATAGTTTCAATTTCAATGTAATATCAGTAGAGGTGTACTCCGTAGCATATCCGTACTATCCACACTCATCCTACGAAGGCATAACTTTTCGTTGCTCACTTACATAGCATTTTAATGGGTCCCAAACTATCAATTTCCGAAGGAATAAATATTTTCCTGTTATTATTTGTATGTAGGTAATTTGCAGTTAGATTATCAATAACCTGAGGTCCCGTAAATTTAGAAATTTAGATGGGGTATCATTTTGACTAGAGAATTGTATTTTCAGACCCTTAATTTTGATACAGATACAGATCTTAAGTAATAATCCCAGACGAAGTACTGGGGTACACCTAACAAAACTCCAGGTATATCCACTTTGCCCCTTTTAGATCCCATTTCCTCTTTAAACGTACACTTAGAAAATCAAAGACGTAAATTTACTTATAATAAAATGACAGAAGACGCAATTTTGCATTAAGAAGACGTCACGTTAAAATTAAGTCTTTTAAGCATTAACAAACCCTATAGCGTACTAATAAAAGCGTTTTCTATGAGCTAGTAAATTATAAGTGTTTTTTGCTGTATATAAACTTCATACTCGTCACTATAGTGTTTTAAGTATCATAGGCAATCGTCTTCGGCATACAATGTCATTTTACATGTCATCAGTTGATGTGAGGATGGTAAACCGACAAGATTGAATTTCGTTTGAAGCTATAGCTCACTCTTTCAAGTTAAAATCAACTGTGACTAATAAATATTAAATTGCCCAGGACGTACTGCGTTAAGACTAAATTAAATTTGTATTGAGTTGCTTCTCAACTGTTTACTTAGGGAATGACACAAGTAAAGTTGTCAAATTGCTAAGCATTGCGTCGTAGCAATCCAAAATATGTTTATGCTTGACTGCTTTGAAAACTCCATACCTAACACCAAATGGAGTAATGCAGGCCATTGTCTTACGATTGTGCATTGTGTTATTATCTTCTTTTGTCAATTCCCTTTCAAATCTACTCAGAGTTACTGACGAATTTTTCCAGCAAAGAGAAAAACTTAGTAACATAATTGTAGCAACTAAAATCGCTGAATCACAGAAGACAACACCAAAATAAATCGTATATACGAACATTTCAATACTCAAATTTAGACGCATGAGAGCAAAAACATCAAACACGGAGAGAACAGTAGCAAAGAAAATAATGGCAGGAAGATATGATCGTAAAATACTATCATTAAAAAGCTTGTTCAGAATTTGGACCCCGTAATATGCCTGGATGTTTTCCTGAAGGGTGTGTTCATTTGTCCTGTAAGGAAAAACAAGTGACATATAATTTACTTACATGGAGTACGGAACCATAATTAAATTTTTTCTCAAATATTACGCAGTAACCCGAAATATTAATTTTAAAACTCGAAAAATATTTCTGTAGTAAAAATTTAGTTTAATTACCTGAGGACGAATAAATAAAAGGAGATCCTTGTGGTGTACAAATACGTGTAGAAATAGAACGTAATGCACCAGGTAACTGCAGATGAGGTTACAAAAGTTTCAAATATTCGGATTAAAATAGAAACAACGTATCTTTGATTTTCCTTATAAGCAAAATATGGCAATTCTTCTACTAAAACTGAAATCGTATGTTTTCCCGGAACGATGAAGTAGACCAAGAAGACACCACCCCATGTGGAGCAGATGCAAATTGGTAACATCCATTTTGTCAGCAAAACTTCCACTGTATAAAAAAGTTTGTACTTTTTCAAGTGCAGTTTTGCCCACCCTATATGTAAAATTGACAAATAATGAAAAAGGAATATTTTGCATAAATACATGCAGTAAATTTGTGTTACCTTCATTTAAAATGGGATATCCTTGTATATTTAGTTGCCTTAAAGTGTATGCCATTCTTGGAGCTGCTTTTTGTAAGTTGATTGCATTTATAATGAAAAGTATGTAACAAAGTCCCAAAACTCCAACCGAAGCTGCGTTCACATCTATCTGTCCTGACGTCTTCCTCAGATCACTCAATAATTGAATAGCTTCATAGATTGTTAAGCCTATAAGGCCTATTGTAAGTTTGCTTAGTATTGTGGTTTTCGTAGATTTGAAACTTTTCGTCGAATTGTCAAATTTTATTGGAAAGACTCCAAAGTAGGAACCCAAGGTACAATAATACCCGAACCATTCCAAACTTTCCCGTCTTGGGTCAATGATTTCAGTTTTTGAAGTACTTTTGAATTTCATTATTGAATATTTTGCAGAATTATACGGAAAATTGCTTTCTTAAGGTGTTGACTACTTTTCACTGTTCATTTTTTTGCACAATGTGAAATATATTGCCTATCCTTAATTTGAAAGCGTATTTATACTTTCAATCGCTTAAGTAGTAGAACAGTGATTGATAGGCTCTAGTTGGATTAACTAATGTTGGGATTTTCAATCAAACACTTGCAAATGAATATATTATGTGATTAGTGATAAATCTATGTTAAGCTAAGAATCTGCATATCGCATTTGTTTTCTTGGTTTCCTTCCTAGTACATTTACAATATTATGATTACGTCAACGTCAGTCAACGCTTCCAAACAAAAATCGTAGGTAGTGATAGTGATAAGACCTGTCAAACAAACAGTATACCAGCTTTGTTTAAATTTTTCTTTCACTCTTCGTTTTAAATTCGTTGAAATTGTGGTCAAGATAAAATCAAATGGAATGTCCCCACTTGAAAATAAAACATTCTAATGTTAACTAGTATTTTGTGTAAATTGTCCAATGTTTGCGTTCAAATTATGTGAAACGCCCTTGAAGTAGTAACTGTGAATTGATACTGAATAACTGCTGAATTGCCTAAAGTTTACTGTTCCCATTTCCCATATTGTAGGATTTTGTCAGTTTAATCAATTTCTCTCCTACTGTTAATTTTGCCATCTATCTCCTTTTCCTAACTGGTGGGCGAGTGAAAAGCCACAAGAGTGAGTTAATGGTTAACTGCGTATTAAAATACTAAAAATAAGCAAGTCCCAATAATTTTTCTTGAACAAAGTAAATTATTTTATTTAACGCATTTTTATTACCTGTTTAATTGCAAATTATATACTTAATGAAATATATACTGCACAATACCTTATTTAAGAGTGACAGAGAAGCAATAGAAATTACAAACCAATTATAAGCTTAAATGTGCCACGACTAATGCTTAATAAGAAATTAGGCGCACTCTTTTTATTGATTTTCATGTAATTTCCAATTTGGAAAACGAAATTCCTACAGGAAACTTGGTATTTCTTCATGTACAACCTTTCCCGAGGCGTATTAGAGGAAAATAGTGATATGGATTTTGCTATTCCATTTATACTTCTGGATTGCGTACTGAAGATATTTAGGATGATACACCAGATGATAGGTACACCAATGGAGTACGAGCAAAATACGGAGTAATTGAAAGTAGACATAACAGAACTGTGTTTCCAAAGTAAGAAATTCGTCATCAGGATCGATCTGTTGATTATGAAGTTAATTGGCACAAGGACAGCCACCGATAGCTCTTGCATCATTTTCATTTGGAGCATCAAAATTCTATGCATTTTCACAAAGTGACTGGGAGTTCGTAATTTTTGAAGAGTCACGTAAACCGATTGCCCAAATCTATAATATTAATATTAACAATTAAGAAAATTGTTTTAATTATTACTATGTAAAAATTAATTTACATTTTAGTACATTACTTTAATTCCTTTTCTATAGACTGAACGTATCCTTTCTCAAAAACCAAAATGACAAACAAATATCCGATTAGCATCCAATCGGCTGACAGCATCCACCAAATTACTATTCCACAGAAAATAGCAAATCCGAAGTAGCGATATTCTTCAGAAAGTGATCCGTAGGGAAGAAATGGCAGATCGTAAATAAATCCGTAGAAAATTACAGAAAAATACGGGTAAATCAAACTTGCGACTGTGAAAAATTGGATAATCAATAAATCTCCAAAGGGCATATCTGTATCATCTTCTTTGTCACGGTATTCCTCTATTAGTTGGGTTAAAATTACTTTATAGTTAGAGAAATTATTTTGTATAGATTTTTAGAATGTTATATTATTTTATAGTATTAACTTAAGAAAATCAAAGTTCCACAAAAAAGATACCTATTATTACTAATTAATAATATCAGCAGTAAATGTTTTAATTGTTAATAATAATACATTTATTACTAATAATAATGAATTAATTATTAATAATAATATTAATATTACTAATAATAATTAATGAATTTATAATGCATAATTATGCAATAGTAATAATTAGTTAATAATAATACACAATTCTATGTTAATAATAAATAAATGGTAATACATAATTCCATAATAATAATAAATAAATGGTAATACATAATTCCATAATAATAATAAATAAATAAATAAATTATAATAAATAATTAATTAATAATAATAATTGATAATATGGCTGTCATTTAAGTGCACCTCATATTTAATCGGTTTGCCTCAATAAAATTAATCACGTTGGCTCAAAGAAATTTATTTACCTAAAGAATATTTATGCCGCCTAAGTATCAATCACTCAATACTGATAAATTCCTTTGCCTCATGTTTCAATACAAAATGCTATTTGGTACTATTGTTGTTAGTAGTGCTGAGGTTTTTGTACTAAATATTACCATTTTGTATTAAAACATGAGGCAAAGGTGTATTATCAGTAATGAGTGATCGATACTTGATGAGGCATTAATATTCATTAGGTAAATAAATCTATTTGAAGCAAAGTGATTAATTTTATTGAGGCAAACCGATTACATATGAGGCCCATTTAAATACTCCCCTAATAATATTTGTAAGAATTCATGGAAATGTAGAAACCTGTGAAACTTTGCGTAAAGAAAATTATGCTGTTGGGTATCAATAGAATGGCTTCCAAATTGTAAAGCACTAAAGAATGGAGAACAACTCCTAACCAGATGGCGAATGTTAAGAAGAAACACATACCGTAATTAAAAGAGTTATCCCCTTTTAATACCAAACGTAGAAACTGCGCTGTGAATAGTACAAACAGAATCACCCAGAACGTCGTTGTTAATAAATATCTGAAATGATCCTTCGCTTTTGTGGATTTCACGAAAATTTGTTTTTCTTTGGCATACACCGCAGGAAATGCTCCAAAAATATTGGCAACTTTGACAATAATTTGAATACATTGCAGGGCACTGTTGAAGTTCTTGGGGTATGCGAAAAGTTTTTTTGGTTGATGGTTTGCATTCATTTTCAATCCCAGACAAGTTAGTTCAGTGAACAGGAAAATACGAATAAGCCAAAAATACTTTGTCAATGCAGAAGCAGTAAATGCATAGGGATTTGCTTGCTAATTGTTTAAGTAACCTGCAATTGAAAAATACCTCAACTTATTTGGTAATTATTAGTGTCCGCAATAACATTTAGGACAGCTACTGTACAATAATATAATGATAAAGTAAAATCTAGAAGTAGACCAGTAAAGCATTTCGGCAACTTTTAATATAATATTAGGTTATTATGTCATTATTTAGCTTGCTTTTAAATTATGATCCTAGAAATAATGTTTTGAGAGAGTGTTCAGTGTCTTGTAGCAATTTAAAAACGTTTATTGGACTAACAATTTAAGCAAATAATTATATACCTCATACGAAAACCTCATACAATATGTGGTTTGCTTTAAAGCAATACTTTTTTGCGTTGTAAATAAAAGCACTACTGCCCTTCTATTCGTAAATAACTTATCGCTTATCGTAAGGAAAGCAATGTGCTAATTTGGAAAGGTTTATTTTTTAACTATTGAAAGTTGAATAGGCGGGCTTGAGAATCGAATTTTGAATAAAAATAATTTTACATGAGAAATATAATTTCAATGCTTATAGAACTTGAGTTCTTACATATTGGGAACATAGCATTTTTCCTACTTAATGAAAAAAATTCTTGGAAAAAATGTTGAAAAATTCAATTGTATTCCAAAATGTAATTACACTATATAATGCATTAAGATATGGAAAAGAAATAAAAATTTGCGATTCGGTTCCGTAAATTCAGAACACCTTGCATTTCTTGAAATTATAATCAAATTTTTTTGAGTATATTCTAACTTCATTTAAATCTGGTTCATATTTACATACATAGAATATATGAAAGGACCTAATTAATGTGACAGCTACTACCTATATTTTATCACCATAATTGTACATGTTATTTAGAATCAGCCATTTATAGAAGCTTTCTTTCTGGTTGTCTGTCTATTTTTCTGTAACTGAGTGAGTGAGCGGTCAAACATCAACGTTTATGTTTAATGTCTGGTTTCTAGCTTTACATTGACTACTTCCCATTCTAATTTACATCTAGTTTAGTAGCTAGTTTATTTTCTGTTGACTATTTCCCAACGGTAAAGTAACATGAATTGGTAAACAGCTCTCATGTTTCGAATTAATAAATCTGCATGAACACTCTAATACAAAAGAAGCAAATGGAAGAATGATCAGATATCCAAGTAGACAAAAATTAGCTCCAATTTTCATATCGAAGCTAAGTCTTAGAAATTCATATTGAGCTTTTATTATTTGAATCGTAATACAGAAGGACATAAAAGGTGCAGGTGAAGCCTTCGCCTAAGGTCAAGTAGTCCCATTTCATTGAATTAGCATTAAGAAGTTCACGCTGGAAGCATCCTTCGACAATCCATCCAAATGGTTGGCTGCCTGCAGGCTCAATTGCTTTTTTGCACATTTCAATAAGGGCAGCTCTTTTTGAAAATAAAACAAGAAGTAGTCAGAACCGAAACTGGATACCTTCGCACACAGTTTAGGTTTCGACGGAAAGTATTTTATATTTATACGGTGAAGTAGACCAAGAAGACACCACCCCATGTGGAACAGATGCAAATTGGTAACATCCATTTTGTCAGCAAAACACCGTATGAAAAAGTTTGTACTTTTTCAAGAGCAATTTTGCCCACCTTAAGTGTAAAGTCCTATTTTGCTGCTGTAACTGCTTTATGTAATTTTAAAGAGGATTTATACTTTCAATCGCTTAAGTAGTAGAGCAGTGATTGACAGACCTCAAGTTTGATTAAAACTAATGCTGTGATTTTCAATCAAACACAGCAAATGAATATATTATGTGATTAGTGATAAATCTATGTTAAGCTAAGAATCTGTATATCGCATTTGTTTTCTTGGTTTCCTAGCTAGTGTAGTACACGTTTACAATATTATGATTACGTCAACGTAAGTCTAAGCGTCCGAATAGAAAACGTAGTTAGTGATAAGACCTGTCAAGACGACAGTATACCAGCTTTGTTAAGTTTTTTCTTTCACTCATCTTCATTTTAAATTCGTTGAAATTGTCGTCAAGATAAAATCTAATGGAATTTCCCACTTGAAACTAAAACATTTTAATTTTAATAGCTTTTTGTGTAAATTGGCCAATGTTTGCGTCCAAATTATTTGAAACGCCCCTGAAATAACTGAATTGATAAATGTTTTCTTAAAGTTTACTTTTCCCATATTATATGACTACCTCAGTTACTTCTATTTCTGTCCTACTGTTATTTTTGCCCTCTATAATCCTATTTTCTTAACTGGTGGGTGAGTGAGCAGTCACAAGAGTGAGTACATAGTTAAATTCGTATTACACTATTTAGTGAGCACATCAAAATAATTTCTTAAAAATTGAACAAAGTATATCATTTTATTTAATGCGTTTTTATTATTTGTTTATTTGAAAATTTAGTACTTAATTAAGAATATACTGCACAATACGACATTTAAGAGTGCCCGAGACGGCAATAAAAATTACAAACCCATTATAAGTTTAAATGTGCCACGACTTATGCTTAACAAAAAATTAGGCCCACTCTTTCTATTGATTTTCATGTAATTTCCAATTTGGAAAACGAAATTTCTACAGGAAACTTGGTATTTCTTCATGTATAGCCTTTTCCGAGGCTTATTAGAGGAAAATAGTGATATGGATTTTGCTATTCCGTTTATACTTCTGGATTGCGTATCGAAGACATTTAGGATGACACACCATATGATAGGTACACCAATCGAGTATGAACAAAATACGGAGTAATTGAAAGTCGACATGATTGAACTATGTTTCCAAATTAAGATATTCGTCATGAGGATCGATCTGTTGATTATGAAGTTAATTGGCACAAGGACAACCACCGATATATCTTGAATCATTTTCATTTGAAGCATCAAAATTCTATGCATTTTCACAAAGTGATCAGGTGTTCGTAATTTTTGAAGAGTCATGTAACCCGATTGTCCATATCTAAAATAACGAAAACTGTAATTGGTAATTAAAAGTAAATTTTTCTAATTAAATTGTAATTATGTACCAATTATATATAAGTATGTTTGCGTTTTATATTACTTTAATTCCTTTTCTATTGCCTGGAAGTAACGTTTCCCAACAACCAAAACCGCAAGCAAATATCCAATTAGTATCCAATCGGCTGACAGCATCCACCAAGTTACTATTCCACAGAAAATAGCAAATCCGAAGTAGCGATATTCTACTGGAAGTGATCCGTATGGTAGAAATGGCAGATCGTAAATAAACACGTAGAAAATTACAGTTAAATATGGGTAAATCAAACTTGTGACTGAAAAATCGAATAATCAGTAAATCTCCAAAGGGCATATCGGTAGCATCATCTTTGACACGGTACTCTTCTATTATTTAAGTTAAAAAATATTTTATTGTTAGAGAAATTCTTTTGCATAGCTTAATTTTATCATACTATTTTAGAATGGTGTTAACTTATAAGAAATATGTTCCACAAAGAAGATAATAATAATAGTGTAATAATAATATTTCAAAGAATTCATGGAAATGCATAAACCTGCGAAACTTTGATTAGTGAAAATTACGTCGTTGGCTATCAGTAGTATGGTTTCCAAGTTGAAGAACATTAATGAATGCAGAACTGCTCCTATCCAGATAGCGCAGGTTAAGAAGAAACACATACCGTAATTAAAAGAGTTATCCCCTTTTAATGTCAAGCGTAGAAACTGTGCTGTGAATAGTACAAACAGAATCACCCAGAATGTGGTTGTTAAGAAATGTCTGAAATGATCTTTCGCTTTCGTGGATGTCATAAAAATTTGTTTTTCTTTGGCATAAACTGCTGGAAATGCTCCAAAAATATTTGCAACTTTGACAATAATTTGGATACATTGCAGGGCACTGTTGCAGTTCTTGGGGTATACGAAAAGTTTTTTTGGTTGATGGTTTGCATTCATTTTCAATCCCAGACAAGTTAGTTCAGTGAACAGGAAAATACGAATAGGCGAAAAATATTTTGTCATGCAGAAAAATAAATGCACAGATTTGTTTGATAAACCTGTATATGAAAAATACTTCAGCATTTACGTTTCTGCTGCACAATAATGATACAGTAAAATCTAGAAGTTAAAGCTTTTCGGCAACTATTTATATAATATTAGGTTACAATGTTAGTATTTCTCTTAGGTACTTTTAATTTGGGAACCTAGGAATAATGTTTTATGAGAGTCCCCAGGTATTTCTTACTACTGATAACTTTACAACAGGAAATTTTAAGGTATGCAAAGTAATCAATAATGATGCAGTATATATTGCAACTGTTTGGAAAATCACTGCAAGTAAAATTATGGTAAAATTTAAGAGTTTACAGTTTATTGTGGCAATTTTTAAAAACATATATTGGGCTGATCAATTTAAGCAAATAATTATATACCTCATACATGGTTTCAAACACTATTTCAAGTTTTTGCATTGTAAATAATAAGCACCGTTCTTCTAACAATTTCCTAATATGAGAAAGTAGTTTCCCTATTATTAACTACAGAAAGTTGAACAGGGCTTGAGAATTGTATTTTAAATCAAAAAATTATACACGTAAAATATACTTTCAATGTTGAAAATAATTCAGTTCATATAATATTAGGAGTATACCGTATTTAATGAAAAACAACATTGTTGCAAAAATTCTGAGGAATTCAATTGTTTTTTATCTAAAATATAATTATAATATTATTGTACTAAAATATGGAAAAGAAATAAAATTTGGCATTAGGATCCGTAAATTCTGAAGCCGTTGCAACAGTATTTGTTTAAGAATTTTTTCGGAAACAAATTAATAGTTCACTTACAACTATTAGAAGCTGTATACATAAATACATATGTTAGTCGATTACTTCTGCAACATGCATGTATCCAATGTGTTTCTATAGTTATTGGGATTTTATTTTATAATGTGAGGAAAATAGCGATTTTTACATTGGGCATTTTAAAATAGAGTTTGGGACGTAAACAACAGTATTTTCAGGGTAGAAAGACAATATTTCCCATGCCGTGTGCTATGCTATACAGTGTTTGTGTTCTATTCAACGTATACTATTTTTCTTCGGTAAACTAGGAAATGTATGCAAAACGTCTGTACGATTCGTTTCTTATTAAAATGCATACATTATTCAAAAAATGATATAGTTAGAACGACGGTTCCTTTAAAAACAACTTATTAATCAAGGAAGTAAAACGACAATGGTAATAGTTAAGTAATTACTCTACATAGGATCATAGGACATTACCAATAATCAAATATAAACAGTTTTAACGTAGGAGTATCTTTAAAACTTAATAGCCTAATATTATGACTCTTCCGCATATATATCTATTAGTTCGTTTAACGCCGGAATTGTTTCATCTTGATTTAAGATAAACTCAGAATTATCGTCTTCAATCCAGTGCTCATTACTGAATACTGATTGATATGAATACTTTTCGTCCGCCTTAGCCTTATTTAGCTGTTTAATCTTGACCATTGTTCGCACTTTCACGAAATATGATATGACATTTTTAGGCAATAACGGGTAACCAATTTCCAATAGCTTTTTAAGATTTGCCATCACATTAAGAGACAAGTTAACTTTTCCTCCATAATGATATGCCTCAAACCATTGATTTAATTTTTTGAAAATTGCAAACCATGCAGTAGAGGGCTCCATTAAATTATCCGAAAGAAACTTCACCCAGATTGGGTCAGTTCGAGTAAATGGCATTGCAGCCAACTCTGGGTGGTCATCTAATAACTTCTTAGCTATATAACCGGCAAGATACTCCTGTGCTCTTTCATTTGTCTTTTCAGTTAGCGTCAAATCTTGAATGCTGATAGGTTCCACTTGTATTTCTGGAACTATCTCCAAGAGTTTCTCTTCAATTCTGTCGTCTATTAGAGGAGTACTTTTACGTTCAACATGACAATTCATCAGTGCTGTCAGCATTTCAGCACTGACACAAGTTGTATCTTCAGAGCAAAGGACATTTCCGTTTTTTGGGCTAACAAAGTTCCACGAGAAACTTATACGTTTGAGCCTAGCTTTTGCTTCAATAGCCGTAGGGTTTTGTGTAAATTTACCTATACCGCGTAGAACAGAAAAGAGATTTTCTATGTAGTCCTGGTTAAGATGAGTAGTCATTAAAAATTCGCAATTTACTTCTTTCTTCATGTCGGCATACAGATTTTGTAAAGAGTTTACAGAAATGAGGAGACCCTTTTGAAATGGGGAGAATGATAGCACTCGTTTGCCAACTCTCATAAGCTGTAACTCTTTCTTAACTGTTTCCAACAGTTCTGTTTGCTTTTCAAAACAATCATTCATGCCAAAAGGACTTTTAAATGGATTTGCATGTTTTTCTTTTACCCTTACATTCATTACGTCACTGAAATCGTTAATCAATTTAAAAAATCTTGCTTCAGATTGTTTTGAAGGCGAGCAAAATTCAATAGCTTTTGAAACAGTCTTTGAAAATAGTTGGAAGGCCGGTCTAACTCTCATGCGTTCCTTATTCTTCACATTGATGTGCTTATGCGTTAGTTTGAATGTCAGTTTTAATTCATTATTCTTCTGAGCAGACAGCAAATCTTGTATTAGCTTTTTTTCTAATATGTTCCATCTGGCAAAGTAATACCGTTATCAATAAAATGATTTCGCAATAGTTTAAGTAAATGAGGAAAGTCCGGAAAAACGTAACAATTCTTCTTTGTAACTGGATTTTCGAAAGAGCTAGAAATCAGCTTGAGGTTATCAAATTGACATGTACCCAGTTCTTTCCATAAACCCACGTTTTTCGTACACATGTCATGTACCAATGCTACCACGTTCAGTCCTGCTTCATGAATCTCTTTTATAATTTCAAAAACTTTATCTTTGGTAACTTTGCCATCAAAGGAATAGTAAACAATCTGTTTCCAGCTAGAAAAAAGTCCCCGGATAGAAAAGACCATAATATTTTTTTTGTTTCCAAGTATTCTGTCTTCGTTTGAGTCATAACAGTACTTGTCATCGATAGCCATTTCATCGAATCCTAAGACACAAATTTTTTCTAGCTTGCTCTCGTTGTAGAATCTTCCTTTTAGAAGATTCATGACAGGACGTATTAATCCTTCTTGCAATTCAACTTCTGAGAGCCAGTTACGAATAGATCTTTCCGTAGGTAAGGGAAATAAGAGGTTCTATCATAAGAAAATGTTATTTTAATTTCATATTATGTTATTTGGAAATTTAATAATGGCTTTTGTATAAGCTAACAGGATACGTGATATTATATTATACCTCTTTCAGATATCGATAGCATTTAGAAGACACAGAATGTAACGCTATTGCACGAGTCATATCTTCTTCTTTCCAGTGAATAAATTTCTTGTCACCCAAAAACAGTCAAAGTTGACCAGGACTAAACATTTTCGAGAGCTTTTTCATGACATCAGTATAATTGGCCTTATATTGTTTTAGAGATTTCGTTTCATTTTTCAATCTTTCACACTCTTCATTGACTTGAGTCAACTTGAATGTCTTCTCAGAAATCAAACGCTTAGATTTCAAAAGTTCTTGTTCCAATTCTTCAATGTACTTTTTCAAATTTACTGCTGCTACGTTTTCTACAATTTAAATAATTTATCGTTATTTATTCCGATTTCATGTTGGTTTATTATTTTTATTTTAGTACCCGTGTTTCTTTATTAAGAGGGACCTATGTAGCAGCTGAACAGGAAGTACTACAGAAAATTTGTTGGCATTATTTGAAAGAGGGAAAAGATTTACATTGAAAACCCAATCTTCAACAACTTACCTCTTTGGGTTTGTTTACACCAGCCGTTCTTCTGAAACGAGTGAGATTTTTCTTTATTTTAAATTGGAATTATTCATTGTTGTTCTAAATTATCACTACAATAT
>JABJWA020000133.1:0-37750 GCA_020352615.2 Yoshiicerus persimilis
CCAAACGTAACGGGTCAAGAGAGTATGGAAACAATTTACGATCCTTTTCAACCGACACGAGGACTTGGATATCGATTCCGTTTGTTTATGTACATTTTTAATGTAGTTTAATTAATTGTAATTTCTATTTGGTCCTGCAAATTCTTCATTTCTTTGAATTTGAAAAATTTTCTAATTTTATCCTGAATTTATTTCTTACTCCCTGAATTCTTTAAGAGTCGTCCATCATCACTGTGGAATGTCGGTTTGGATCGAGCAATGGAACTAAAAAGCTTGCTGGAGGACCGGGAACGTTATTACAACGGAGAAATGGACGACATTTACTACAAAGTTGGACCTGCTGGAAATTCAATTCCTGCTCCTGCAAATCTGGCTATCATAACTCAAAACCTCCAGATCAGCTATATCCAGTAGACAGGAAACTTCCGTTTTAGGTGTTGCAGAATCACCATCTCAACTTTTTAGTGACGAAGACCCTGATCACAAAAAATTTGAAAACCAAAAGAGGGGGAAAACTGACTTCTTGAATAAGGAGGTGTCCCGATAAGTCCCGATAACTGAGGTTTCGGTGTATGCTAACCGTGTATCCGACTATACATATATAGGACAAACCGCTCTCTGACTCAAATTCCGAGGCAAGGCAATTTCTTGTTCTCCAATAATAATACAAGCCCCGAGGTGAAAATACCTTTTCTGATGCTTTGTATGCCTTTCTAAATGTTGACTTTTACAATAGCCATTTTTATATCCCCTATATCTATTTATAATATTTATGCATGCGTTGTTTCATGCACTGCAATCGCTTCAACTGAAATAATACTATTGTTGAAAGTTGAAATTGTTTGGTTGGTGTAGTCTGCAGATTTTCTGACGTGTATAGTTGCCAGTTGCAGTTTCGAACTCTCCGAGTTTGCAGTCTAAAATAATACTAATAATTTAGATTTGTGCACTGAATAGAGTCTATGGTGTGGACATTAATCAAGTGAAAAACGGAAATATTTAATAAATAGCAGTGCGTGGCAGTACCAAGCGTGTTGCACCTTTCTACATCTCCAAGAAGGTGAATATTATTCAAATGTGGGTTTAGTTGTTTCTTTGATATTCGTGTAGAATTGGTGCCTGTTGGCGAGAGAAGAACTTTGGGAGTGACCGACACGGCTGAAGTTGAAAAATGTTCGTTTTCTCTTTTGGTTAATTAAGGAAAATATATTTATTATAATATTCAAACAGAAGCCAATAAGTATTTATTTGAATTCTGTTATAGTAAACTATAACACAATTCAAATGCAAACAAAGCAATAAGTATTTGCGAATATATTTTTCAATCCACAAAATTGAAGTTGTTTGGTTTGTTTTCATTTGCAGTTGAGTAGGACCAATTTGCAGCAACAATTCAGGGAAAAATGAAGCGACATTTTATCCCAAGTCCATTGTCATCCATTGACTCACATAGAACTCACATTAGTTCTTCGACCGTTTTTTCATCATCTTTGACAAGGTCACCAATACGAAGAAGCGCAAGATTGTCAAATGGAAACTTATTTTCTTCAAGTGCAGACGACTCGGAACTAACTCCGGAAAACATTAGGTCGGCAGGGAACTCAAGTATTCTGTTCACCGATTCCCCCCAAAATTATTCGTTTCCGAATTTAAATGCAATTAACCATCTAGGTGATGATGACCTAAAATGATGTAAGTAACGGAAATAAGTTTTAAGCAATGTGTTTCTATAAAAATAGAGTTTGGGACGTGACGTCATCATTTTTAATTTCATTTCATGGAGTCTTGCCAGTAGAGGCAGGGGCATGGTACTTAGGGGTAACCTTGACCTTTAGATTTCGTAACTTGAAGTTTACGTCCCAAACGTCCCAAACCTTACAGTTCTCACCAGCATTGTATGCACTGGCAGAAAGTGTATGGAAGCGGCAGGTGAGTGGTCAAAAATTATTTAAATATTGGCGATTTGATTGGTCGATTTTTATTTTTGAACTAAGCTGTTTTCGACAGGGGTGCATTTTATATTTCCACAATGTTATTGCCTACTCATTATCATGGAACGCCATATATACATATATGCAAAATATATACTAAATATGCGTTTTCGATTGGAAAAAAATCATGAGATAATTACACATACCTATATGGCGTTCCATGATAATGAGTAGGCAATAACATTGTGGAAATATAAAATGCACCTTTGTCGAAAACAGCTTAGTTCGAAAATAAAAATCGACCAATCAAATCGCCAATATTTAAATAATTTTTGACCACTCACCTGCCGCTTCAATGACACCTTCTTCCAGGCACAGTGCATAAAATGCTGGTGAGAACTGTATTTTAAAATACCCTATGTAAACAAAATTTGATTTTCATTTAAAATTTGCTTTTCAGAAAAACTATTCTTGTTATGCAAACTCAATTATACAAGTTCTTTTCTCCATTACCACGTTTCGATTGGATGTTTACTCGAAGAAACAAAATGGAAAGAATGACATAGCTTACCAACTACAACTTCCTTTTAGTCAAATGCAACACATGACACCAAACTCATTGAAGCATTGGGATATAAAAATAGTCAGCAGGACGCTGTTAAATTCTTAGAAAAGTTAACTGATGTGGTAAGTAGTTAATAAATTATGTTAAATCCAAGGGCTATAAAAATATAATATTTATAAGGGACAAAATCGTCCCCTATGCTTATTGTCGCCATTGACAACTCGAGGCAACTTCGGGAAAACGTCCCTATAAATATTCCTAATCCCACCACAATGGGCAAATTTAGTGCTCTATCTGTGCTATTAACTTCTAGGCACTCTATAGTCCCTTTATCAAGATTCCATCGTCACTTTCCCCCCAAAAATTTTTGGGACAGAAAAAAACCGATTTCGGGTTTTGACCTGTTACCCTAAACAACTTTTGAACCCGTCAACGTACAGCGTTGAAACTTATATCATTCGAAACCTCTTGACATCAGCTTTCGATTGATATAACACACAGTGAAGGTTGTCAGGAAATAAAATGGTCAAAATTTGATTTTTTACAATTTTTGAAATCTTTTAATTCGTTTATTAATCGTTTGATGACCTTTGTCAGAGGTAAAATGTCACTTTTGTGATTTTCATGCATGTCACTGTGTGACACATCATTCAGTATCTACTCAGTCCACTGCATCCAAATAAGCAGTTACATTGGTGAGGACATGAGTGTAAGTCTACATTTTCTGCACTACAGGAATATGGAGAAAATCGAAGCGAATGTTGATACTGCTTTGGAAATTCTTCCCGCTGCTGACAAATACGATATTCCTGATATGAAGTTTACAGCCACCGCATTTTTGTGTGAGGAATCTCCAAAGCATTTTCCGATGCTTACTATTTTAGAGTTGTATCTTTATGGTCATGAACTGGACATTGTTGATATCAAATCCAAAGTTATTGTGCAGGATAAAAAACAACTAAAGTACCCCTCTGTACAGAAAAAACCTGAAGTAGCACAGCAAAGCCATTTCCACCATTCGAAAGCCAGTATAAAGTCACATTAAAATCCCGGTTTTCATCAAAATCGGTTGAAGATAAGTGGGTAAAATAATTCTGTAAAAATTAAAAATAGAAAAATGTACCAGGTTTTTTGTGATTTGGATTTTTCCTAGCCGAAAAAAATTTTTTTTTGAAATAATTTTTTCGTTTCTGCAATCCATTTTTTATCAGTGATTTTTCCTGAATTTTTCATAGTAATCGAACGAGGTTGAATTTTTAACTCTTCTGGAATTTCCTGAAATCTGGAAGAGAATTACAGAAAGGTAATGCAAACGGAGGGCAAGCAGTCTCATTATTAGTACGACACAAGGTTGGGCTAATGATACTGCTGGGCCGCAGTTTTCATTACTTGTATTTGCAAACCAAAAGTCGGTAATAGGTTAGATGGGAACGAAGTTTTTTGTATTTCTTTCCAGTACTTATTATCCGGTGAGCAGGTTTGCGCTATCCTAATTCCTTGTAAGTTGACATCGTGAAAATCACTCGTGAGTTTGAAAATAATAACCGTAAATAAATTTTCATTTCTGTATAATGTAACTATTACATAAGCCGGATGACATAGCTTTATAATATAGATATAGATACTTATATAGATATAAGTAGAATGACAAAAAGTAATCTTGGCGCTTCCCACAAGTAGAATGACAAAAGGTAATCTTGGCGCTTCCCACAAGTAGAATGACAAAAAGTAATCCTGGCGCTTCCCACAAGTAGAATGACAAAAAGTAATCCTGGCGCTTCCCACAAGTAGAATGACAAAAAGTAATCTTGGCGCTTCCCACAAGTAGAATGACAAAAAAGTAATCCTGGCGCTTCCTACAAGTAGAATGACAAAAAGTAATCTTGGCGCTTCCCACAAGTAGAATGACAAAAAGTAATCTTGGCGCTTCCCACAAGTAGAATGACAAAAAAGTAATCCTGGCGCTTCCCACAAGTAGAATGACAAAAAGTAATCTTGGCGCTTCCCACAAGTAGAATGACAAAAAAGTAATCCTGGCGCTTCCTACAAGTAGAATGACAAAAAGTAATCTTGACGCTTCCCACAAGTAGAATGACAAAAAGTAATCTTGGCGCTTCCCACAAGTAGAATGACAAAAAGTAACCTTGGCGCTTCCCACAAGTAGAATGACAAAAAGTAATCTTGGCGCTTCCCACAAGTAGAATGACAAAAAGTAATCTTGGCGCTTCCCACAAGTAGAATGCCAAAAAGTAATCTTGGCGCTTCCTACAAGTAGAATGACAAAAAGTAATCTTGGCGCTTCCCACAAGTAGAATGACAAAAAGGTTAGTTTACCGCACCCGCTAACAAACTAATAGAATAAATTGTCGGGCTCTGTGAATTGCGTTTCATATTCTCAAATGTCAGTTTTGTGGACTTTATGGATGAATTTCTTCATTCACAAACATAAGGCAGGAAAGAATGCTTCAAAGTTGCAACAACAAATCCACATACGAGTATAAATTCTCAAAAGTTTTCCCATTTGTCAACAACATTTACATTGATAAAGACAAACTGATAACTTATAAAATTACTTCTAGCGACTCACAGTAGATAATTCATTGCCGAATTAATAAAAGTTGCTATATAATTATAAAAACTCCGGTCAAGCAGTATCATTGCAGCGCATATTTATGATCCCCCTAGGTATTAGGTATTATAATATATTAGTTTCATTGGGAAAAAACGCAAAGTTGAACCATATTTACGCCGTCATAGGCAACTTCCCAGAAAAGGTTCGTTGACACAACGGCTGAATGTATTTAATTTAGAACAACGAAACTATAAAACCCCATTGTTTCATTATTAAATATCGATGATACTTTATATAAACGCTATAATAATAAGTACGAATTTATAGAATTCCATGTGGGATTCGAAGCCTGGTACAAGCGATACATAGAATTTAGTGCACAATTATATTAGTAATTGTTAGAATGTAAGTGGAAAGTGGAATGTCTTTGCTTAACATTACGTACGACATTAAACGTAATTTAAGAAATATAAGCTATCATTTCATGCATATTATAAGGAATGTCTCGATAAGTAATGTAATAATTAAGAAAATCAATTATTGATTATGGCTTTAATATATTGCACCACTTGGCTGAAAGGTCATAGATTCGCCTGCCTAAGAAACCGGCGCTTGCCTCCGTTGGCTAGGCAGGCATATATGCCTGGCGGATTGCATTGGTTGGCGCTGACACATATATGCCTAGGAATATTTACGTCAAAGAATGTCAAGAATTAATTACATTAGTCATGGAACTTTTGAGTTGCTTTCACATCATATTAACATTTGAAGTACTTAGATTGGCTTTGAGTAAACACAGTATGCAGTGATTGTTCAAATAATCATACATAATATACCATTTGATGAAAATTGCAGTTTGTGGCGGAGGTTACATATGGGGTCGAGAAACTTCAATAGTCAAACACTAATATTTATATCTTATCAAGACTACTGCCAATTCAAATACAAATGCAAATCCAAGTAAAACAAGTAAAGAATACAGGAAACTGTTATGTATAAAATATTGTAGACATTGTAGAGTAATATTTGGACGTATTTGTACGTTGAAATTGCGCAACTGATTATATTTAACCGATAGCAGTTTTCGTAGGGAAAACAGTCTAATCTTGTTTTTTCGGAAACCAATGCTTGCACACAGACGTAAACATTTCAAACGAAATCAAATAAAAAATGAAATAAACGACAAGATGAATCAACTCTTAAGTACACACTTCTGATATTCTACTGTAGGAATACATTAACTGAAGAGCCGAACGTTAAAAAATTTAGTCAGTGGTTGTATAGGAAAATTTCGTATTTCAACTCATTTGTCAGGTATTTTAAGATTTATTTATAGTAAGGCCTTATAAAAAGCAACCCCTTTTTATGCCGACCAAGGGCTTACAGAACGGATTTGTCTGTCTGGGTGCCTGTCCAGTGTCTGTGCCCACACGCACAACTTTAGTAAATTTTATTGAAAAAGATGTTTCCTCCGAATTTGAACGAATCGGCCCAAGTCACAGGCTTTCGTTAGTTGTCAAAATTGTTCAAATGGTTTTCCAAACTTTTTTTGCTTTTCGTAAGGCCAAGATGATAGTCATTTGAAAAATTTGTCCAAATATATTGATAATAGGCCAAGATGATAGTTGTTTGACATAGTTATACATAAATTTCCATAAAGTTCAATCTTTTCGTGAATTTTATATCATTTCTGCCTTACAAGAAAGAGAAAAATAAATTATGTAAAAATGTACGAACGTAGGGCAAGCAGTCTCATTAGACCGACCGATGATGAGTTAATGATACTGCTTGGCCGTAGTTCTTGTAGTTAAGAAAACTGCACGTATTTGAGTACGGCATGGGCGGGTGTCAATGATGCTCAGTCGAAAGCGACAAGTCTTGAAAGTCCACTCAGTTGTCTAGTTTTGGGTTTTTTGGCATCTATTAATGCAGAGCACAGCCGGCAGAAATACAATCTTCGTAATTGTTGCTGTCAATTATTTACATGATTGATTGTTGGATGCATTTTATTGACACCCGATGATTACCCGTTATACAAACATGTTTTTCCCATCTCCGTCATTCTCGTTTACATGAATTGAAGTTGTTGATGTTTGCAAACATTTACAAAGAATATATTGTCGTGCTACAGCAGTAAATATTTATAAATCTTATCATTCCCCTTCATAAGCAGCTGGCGAAAATATAAATATATATACCTGCAAAGAGAAATAGAGTATAATCACTCCGTAGAGTGTTGTGTGAGCTGCCACAGCTAAGTGCATCTGTTGTATAAAACCGCATTCATGGTACTGTCAGCATTCCTTAATTGCTAATTGAAATCAAATCCTAAAACATGAATAATATTTTAAAGTAGTAGTAATACATTTGATTTACTTAGTTTATACTTCGTTTTAGCCCGACCCTTATAGAACGGCTTATAGAACGTGTTTGTCTATGTGTGTCTTTGTGTGTAACTTTCGTAAAGTCCACAATTGTATATTAATGTCAAAATATTAATTTTTAAGCCGTCTACTAAAATAATTAAGCTAACTGAATCTTTTTTATGTCAGGAAAAAGTATCAACAATGCCTAGAAGTGAAGTAAAGGTGGTTCGTCTTATTTCTATACTCCACGGAGATTAATTAAAAAGTGCTGATCAAGTTAGCCGAAGTCCAAACCGAAGTTAACCGGAGACCTGAATCCATTGCCTTAAAAAACCTAAACAGGTTTCTAGATTTTATATACTGATTACTTATTCAAATGATAAACATTTATATTATTCGAATTTTCAGCTTTTTGGGTTTCGGCTATTTTGACCTTCACTTCTAATTAAGTTTCAATCAGCTACCCTTCTTTGAAAATAGCAGGGAAAGAAACGCTTAAGGGCAAACGTTATCGCATTATTTTCCCTCTAACCCTAATTGTGTGCTTATACTATTAACAAAAAATTCTTCGGCCAAATTCTTGGAAAAAATCATGTAGAATTTAAAACTTTTAAAAATCTTGAGTCAACTATCTAGGGTTGGAAGACACATTTTGTTACACAAAATTTTAAATATAATCTACAATATTGTTGCAAATTTTAAAATAACTAACGAATGACGAATTGTAAAGTTATTATTGCCCAATTAAACAACTTCTATAAAGGCAACGAAGAATTTATTTAGTAAACGATTTAAAAAAATGCAAAATAAAGACGTATTTACGGTTACTTAGTTGAATAAAAAATATTTTGGATAGCCATTTTTGAATGAATTTGCATACAATTGTGCTGACGAAATCAAAGTTATCTTGCAAATCTAACCATACTTAAAAAATTAAATACAATTAATTAATACTTCATTGCAATAATAGAAATTCCAAAAAATTTAATTTTTATTAATTTTAATTTTATTAATTAAAATTTAATTGTTTTAATTTAAATGTTTTGCGTAGGTTTGAAAATTTGCTATTGCACTATGGGGAAATAGTATGCAATAATAACGCTCTATGTTGTAATGTAATGTAATGTGTTTATTCTCATGAATGGTCGAAGGCAGTCGCTAGACTGGAATTTAACAACCAGGAAATACAGCAAGTTTAAAAGATTTAAAGATTCAGATTTCTTAAATTAACATTCATAATTATCTAAAACTAATTATTACATACTTCATATTCCAACTCTCCATTGATGTACATTAAGTTAATAAGCTTTACTATTTGGGGTACAGTTGAATTTTCGTACCTTTTTTTAATCTTGGCATTTAACGGTTTTAATAAATTTTGCTTATTTTGCCTAGTACAAATTTTATGGGCTACATTTAAGGGAGGTAATAGGTCCCTAAACCTTTCAGACTTTAGTGTTTGCAAACCAAATTTTTGGAGTTGTACATTTCTTCTAGCAACGAGGGTTTCTAACCCTATTTTCATGCAGACATCTAGATATTCGTGAGTATTAATTCTCGCACCTCTAATAATAGACAATGCTCGCTTTTGCACATTTTCCACAGTTTCATTGAGTTCTGATGTCAATGCCGGGCCCCACAACACGCATGCATATTCTAAAATGTGAAGGAGAAGAAGTGTTTATTGTGAAACCAAGTTACAGACTGTGAAAGCACAGTCAAACAGTATCTTAAATACAAGTGTATAATACCTATGTATAACGGCACTGTGTGCTAGAAACATACATAGCAGTTAACATACATGTTACAATAATGTATTGTATTAGTACATAAAATAAACCATATTAAATCTATCTATAAATCTTACACATATTTATAACACTATTTCAGACTATTGTTACCACCTTTAATTTAAATGTTTTGCGCAGGTATGAATGTAGTAGTATATGCTATTTCAGACTATTGTTATCCTCATCCGTTTTATCTAAAAGATTACCATAAAAATCGCAGTAGCAACAGTAAATATTTATACTAAATTGTGATATACACATATTAGACGTTATCAATGTGATAAGACAAACAATAGTGTAACAATTGTACGATGTTTAAAATTTAGGTGCCAAATAAAAACATTGGTATTTTAATTGGATCTCACTTGAAGAAGCCACCAATATGTGATAATAATATTAATAATGGGCATTTTTACATGTTAGTGGCATGGTTTTAATATTAAGCTTTTATTATGCTTTATAGTTAGGATTGTTGTTGTACCGTTGAATAACTATTATTTTTATCCCCAGGTTGTGAACAGCAGCAGTATATGAGCCAAATAATCCAATCGAATCCACGATTTTTGAGCCACCCTTTAAAGCCTTCTTTCCATTTGTTATTACTGGTTTTAACAACAGATTTAAATGTAGTGTGCACTAATTTAAGTCACTTGCTAGACCATCAATCGTTACCAGCAGTTTGATATTTTCTTCGCAGTTCATGAGACATTGGCATAAACTGTTATACCCTTGAAATCTTGACCAAGAGTTTTATATCACTCTGATAATCTTTATTTTGAAAGCAAACGCCCAATTTCTCTTTCAGTTTTATTTGCTGGAATTCGAATGTAAGTTGGCAGTCTTTGAGTGACCTTATTCCTTCAAAATTGCAATCAAAGTTAATGCTATAAGCACAAAAAGTCTCCCGAAAAATTTTAAAACTTAAGGTAAATAAATGCCGAGTCATTCTCATAACTGCAGTATTTAATTGCTGGAGGCCTCTATATGCAATTCTGAACTTTCCCATACACCACCACCACCACCCCTCCACCCCCATCAACCCACCTCCACCTCCAACACCTCCCCGACCACCTCCACTTCCCCCACATGAAACGGCTGCCTTACTTCAACCACAACTTACGTTTGGACACAAAGTAGGTAAAGGTCAGAAGGGTGTTACCGATGTGCCCACTTTTAAAATGGAACCTACACTTTAGTCCCTAGAACACCCATTGAAAGTCTCATCGAAATACAGATTTTGTACTGGCTTTCGATGGGTGCAAACAGTTTTGCTGTACTACTTTTGGTTGTTCCGGTATATCGGGTGCCTTAATTTATCGTAAGAGTGTATTCTGTTTGTTTCTGTTACGGCTTGTTTTCAGTTAATTTTATAGCATAAGCATTTAGCACTTTTTCAAACATTCATTTCATGATATTGGTCAAGGAAGATATATTTGACATGAACAAGGGGCAATGAGATTATTATGCATCCACTCATAAATGTATGCACTTGAATTGGCATATGAATCAAGTGAGTCAGGCTGTCAGTCGGCAAGTTGGTTTTAAGGTGACTGAGATTAATATCCATTTATTTACGTAAATCAATGCATTTTCGCAGAAGATACAGATATTAAACGATTTTACTAAAAGTGGTTGCGAATTTTTCGGTTACCTTCATCTAACAACAATCGTTTGGTAGCAATGAAATCGGTTTTAATTCACTGTTTCGTTGATTATTGCTTATTTTCAAAACACTCAAAACATACTCATTATAAATTATTGCAAACTGAACTAATTTTATACTTACAGGTGTAAAAGCTAACAAAAACTCTTCTGCTCACCATCTAATTAGGTTAATGAATGACTATTATCTAAGCTGACTATCTCACTTTGATTGCGCAACTGATTATATTTAACCGATAGCAGTTTTCGTAGGGAAAACAGTCTAATCTTGTTTTTTCGGAAACCAATGCTTGCACACAGACGTAAACATTTCAAACGAAATCAAATAAAAAATGAAATAAACGACAAGATGAATCAACTCTTAAGTACACACTTCTGATATTCTACTGTAGGAATACATTAACTGAAGAGCCGAACGTTAAAAAATTTAGTCAGTGGTTGTATAGGAAAATTTCGTATTTCAACTCATTTGTCAGGTATTTTAAGATTTATTTATAGTAAGGCCTTATAAAAAGCAACCCCTTTTTATGCCGACCAAGGGCTTACAGAACGGATTTGTCTGTCTGGGTGCCTGTCCAGTGTCTGTGCCCACACGCACAACTTTAGTAAATTTTATTGAAAAAGATGTTTCCTCCGAATTTGAACGAATCGGCCCAAGTCACAGGCTTTCGTTAGTTGTCAAAATTGTTCAAATGGTTTTCCAAACTTTTTTTGCTTTTCGTAAGGCCAAGATGATAGTCATTTGAAAAATTTGTCCAAATATATTGATAATAGGCCAAGATGATAGTTGTTTGACATAGTTATACATAAATTTCCATAAAGTTCAATCTTTTCGTGAATTTTATATCATTTCTGCCTTACAAGAAAGAGAAAAATAAATTATGTAAAAATGTACGAACGTAGGGCAAGCAGTCTCATTAGACCGACCGATGATGAGTTAATGATACTGCTTGGCCGTAGTTCTTGTAGTTAAGAAAACTGCACGTATTTGAGTACGGCATGGGCGGGTGTCAATGATGCTCAGTCGAAAGCGACAAGTCTTGAAAGTCCACTCAGTTGTCTAGTTTTGGGTTTTTTGGCATCTATTAATGCAGAGCACAGCCGGCAGAAATACAATCTTCGTAATTGTTGCTGTCAATTATTTACATGATTGATTGTTGGATGCATTTTATTGACACCCGATGATTACCCGTTATACAAACATGTTTTTCCCATCTCCGTCATTCTCGTTTACATGAATTGAAGTTGTTGATGTTTGCAAACATTTACAAAGAATATATTGTCGTGCTACAGCAGTAAATATTTATAAATCTTATCATTCCCCTTCATAAGCAGCTGGCGAAAATATAAATATATATACCTGCAAAGAGAAATAGAGTATAATCACTCCGTAGAGTGTTGTGTGAGCTGCCACAGCTAAGTGCATCTGTTGTATAAAACCGCATTCATGGTACTGTCAGCATTCCTTAATTGCTAATTGAAATCAAATCCTAAAACATGAATAATATTTTAAAGTAGTAGTAATACATTTGATTTACTTAGTTTATACTTCGTTTTAGCCCGACCCTTATAGAACGGCTTATAGAACGTGTTTGTCTATGTGTGTCTTTGTGTGTAACTTTCGTAAAGTCCACAATTGTATATTAATGTCAAAATATTAATTTTTAAGCCGTCTACTAAAATAATTAAGCTAACTGAATCTTTTTTATGTCAGGAAAAAGTATCAACAATGCCTAGAAGTGAAGTAAAGGTGGTTCGTCTTATTTCTATACTCCACGGAGATTAATTAAAAAGTGCTGATCAAGTTAGCCGAAGTCCAAACCGAAGTTAACCGGAGACCTGAATCCATTGCCTTAAAAAACCTAAACAGGTTTCTAGATTTTATATACTGATTACTTATTCAAATGATAAACATTTATATTATTCGAATTTTCAGCTTTTTGGGTTTCGGCTATTTTGACCTTCACTTCTAATTAAGTTTCAATCAGCTACCCTTCTTTGAAAATAGCAGGGAAAGAAACGCTTAAGGGCAAACGTTATCGCATTATTTTCCCTCTAACCCTAATTGTGTGCTTATACTATTAACAAAAAATTCTTCGGCCAAATTCTTGGAAAAAATCATGTAGAATTTAAAACTTTTAAAAATCTTGAGTCAACTATCTAGGGTTGGAAGACACATTTTGTTACACAAAATTTTAAATATAATCTACAATATTGTTGCAAATTTTAAAATAACTAACGAATGACGAATTGTAAAGTTATTATTGCCCAATTAAACAACTTCTATAAAGGCAACGAAGAATTTATTTAGTAAACGATTTAAAAAAATGCAAAATAAAGACGTATTTACGGTTACTTAGTTGAATAAAAAATATTTTGGATAGCCATTTTTGAATGAATTTGCATACAATTGTGCTGACGAAATCAAAGTTATCTTGCAAATCTAACCATACTTAAAAAATTAAATACAATTAATTAATACTTCATTGCAATAATAGAAATTCCAAAAAATTTAATTTTTATTAATTTTAATTTTATTAATTAAAATTTAATTGTTTTAATTTAAATGTTTTGCGTAGGTTTGAAAATTTGCTATTGCACTATGGGGAAATAGTATGCAATAATAACGCTCTATGTTGTAATGTAATGTAATGTGTTTATTCTCATGAATGGTCGAAGGCAGTCGCTAGACTGGAATTTAACAACCAGGAAATACAGCAAGTTTAAAAGATTTAAAGATTCAGATTTCTTAAATTAACATTCATAATTATCTAAAACTAATTATTACATACTTCATATTCCAACTCTCCATTGATGTACATTAAGTTAATAAGCTTTACTATTTGGGGTACAGTTGAATTTTCGTACCTTTTTTTAATCTTGGCATTTAACGGTTTTAATAAATTTTGCTTATTTTGCCTAGTACAAATTTTATGGGCTACATTTAAGGGAGGTAATAGGTCCCTAAACCTTTCAGACTTTAGTGTTTGCAAACCAAATTTTTGGAGTTGTACATTTCTTCTAGCAACGAGGGTTTCTAACCCTATTTTCATGCAGACATCTAGATATTCGTGAGTATTAATTCTCGCACCTCTAATAATAGACAATGCTCGCTTTTGCACATTTTCCACAGTTTCATTGAGTTCTGATGTCAATGCCGGGCCCCACAACACGCATGCATATTCTAAAATGTGAAGGAGAAGAAGTGTTTATTGTGAAACCAAGTTACAGACTGTGAAAGCACAGTCAAACAGTATCTTAAATACAAGTGTATAATACCTATGTATAACGGCACTGTGTGCTAGAAACATACATAGCAGTTAACATACATGTTACAATAATGTATTGTATTAGTACATAAAATAAACCATATTAAATCTATCTATAAATCTTACACATATTTATAACACTATTTCAGACTATTGTTACCACCTTTAATTTAAATGTTTTGCGCAGGTATGAATGTAGTAGTATATGCTATTTCAGACTATTGTTATCCTCATCCGTTTTATCTAAAAGATTACCATAAAAATCGCAGTAGCAACAGTAAATATTTATACTAAATTGTGATATACACATATTAGACGTTATCAATGTGATAAGACAAACAATAGTGTAACAATTGTACGATGTTTAAAATTTAGGTGCCAAATAAAAACATTGGTATTTTAATTGGATCTCACTTGAAGAAGCCACCAATATGTGATAATAATATTAATAATGGGCATTTTTACATGTTAGTGGCATGGTTTTAATATTAAGCTTTTATTATGCTTTATAGTTAGGATTGTTGTTGTACCGTTGAATAACTATTATTTTTATCCCCAGGTTGTGAACAGCAGCAGTATATGAGCCAAATAATCCAATCGAATCCACGATTTTTGAGCCACCCTTTAAAGCCTTCTTTCCATTTGTTATTACTGGTTTTAACAACAGATTTAAATGTAGTGTGCACTAATTTAAGTCACTTGCTAGACCATCAATCGTTACCAGCAGTTTGATATTTTCTTCGCAGTTCATGAGACATTGGCATAAACTGTTATACCCTTGAAATCTTGACCAAGAGTTTTATATCACTCTGATAATCTTTATTTTGAAAGCAAACGCCCAATTTCTCTTTCAGTTTTATTTGCTGGAATTCGAATGTAAGTTGGCAGTCTTTGAGTGACCTTATTCCTTCAAAATTGCAATCAAAGTTAATGCTATAAGCACAAAAAGTCTCCCGAAAAATTTTAAAACTTAAGGTAAATAAATGCCGAGTCATTCTCATAACTGCAGTATTTAATTGCTGGAGGCCTCTATATGCAATTCTGAACTTTCCCATACACCACCACCACCACCCCTCCACCCCCATCAACCCACCTCCACCTCCAACACCTCCCCGACCACCTCCACTTCCCCCACATGAAACGGCTGCCTTACTTCAACCACAACTTACGTTTGGACACAAAGTAGGTAAAGGTCAGAAGGGTGTTACCGATGTGCCCACTTTTAAAATGGAACCTACACTTTAGTCCCTAGAACACCCATTGAAAGTCTCATCGAAATACAGATTTTGTACTGGCTTTCGATGGGTGCAAACAGTTTTGCTGTACTACTTTTGGTTGTTCCGGTATATCGGGTGCCTTAATTTATCGTAAGAGTGTATTCTGTTTGTTTCTGTTACGGCTTGTTTTCAGTTAATTTTATAGCATAAGCATTTAGCACTTTTTCAAACATTCATTTCATGATATTGGTCAAGGAAGATATATTTGACATGAACAAGGGGCAATGAGATTATTATGCATCCACTCATAAATGTATGCACTTGAATTGGCATATGAATCAAGTGAGTCAGGCTGTCAGTCGGCAAGTTGGTTTTAAGGTGACTGAGATTAATATCCATTTATTTACGTAAATCAATGCATTTTCGCAGAAGATACAGATATTAAACGATTTTACTAAAAGTGGTTGCGAATTTTTCGGTTACCTTCATCTAACAACAATCGTTTGGTAGCAATGAAATCGGTTTTTAATTCACTGTTTCGTTGATTATTGCTTATTTTCAAAACACTCAAAACATACTCATTATAAATTATTGCAAACTGAACTAATTTTATACTTACAGGTGTAAAAGCTAACAAAAACTCTTCTGCTCACCATCTAATTAGGTTAATGAATGACTATTATCTAAGCTGACTATCTCACTTTGATTGCGCAACTGATTATATTTAACCGATAGCAGTTTTCGTAGGGAAAACAGTCTAATCTTGTTTTTTCGGAAACCAATGCTTGCACACAGACGTAAACATTTCAAACGAAATCAAATAAAAAATGAAATAAACGACAAGATGAATCAACTCTTAAGTACACACTTCTGATATTCTACTGTAGGAATACATTAACTGAAGAGCCGAACGTTAAAAAATTTAGTCAGTGGTTGTATAGGAAAATTTCGTATTTCAACTCATTTGTCAGGTATTTTAAGATTTATTTATAGTAAGGCCTTATAAAAAGCAACCCCTTTTTATGCCGACCAAGGGCTTACAGAACGGATTTGTCTGTCTGGGTGCCTGTCCAGTGTCTGTGCCCACACGCACAACTTTAGTAAATTTTATTGAAAAAGATGTTTCCTCCGAATTTGAACGAATCGGCCCAAGTCACAGGCTTTCGTTAGTTGTCAAAATTGTTCAAATGGTTTTCCAAACTTTTTTTGCTTTTCGTAAGGCCAAGATGATAGTCATTTGAAAAATTTGTCCAAATATATTGATAATAGGCCAAGATGATAGTTGTTTGACATAGTTATACATAAATTTCCATAAAGTTCAATCTTTTCGTGAATTTTATATCATTTCTGCCTTACAAGAAAGAGAAAAATAAATTATGTAAAAATGTACGAACGTAGGGCAAGCAGTCTCATTAGACCGACCGATGATGAGTTAATGATACTGCTTGGCCGTAGTTCTTGTAGTTAAGAAAACTGCACGTATTTGAGTACGGCATGGGCGGGTGTCAATGATGCTCAGTTGAAAGCGACAAGTCTTGAAAGTCCACTCAGTTGTCTAGTTTTGGGTTTTTTGGCATCTATTAATGCAGAGCACAGCCGGCAGAAATACAATCTTCGTAATTGTTGCTGTCAATTATTTACATGATTGATTGTTGGATGCATTTTATTGACACCCGATGATTACCCGTTATACAAACATGTTTTTCCCATCTCCGTCATTCTCGTTTACATGAATTGAAGTTGTTGATGTTTGCAAACATTTACAAAGAATATATTGTCGTGCTACAGCAGTAAATATTTATAAATCTTATCATTCCCCTTCATAAGCAGCTGGCGAAAATATAAATATATATACCTGCAAAGAGAAATAGAGTATAATCACTCCGTAGAGTGTTGTGTGAGCTGCCACAGCTAAGTGCATCTGTTGTATAAAACCGCATTCATGGTACTGTCAGCATTCCTTAATTGCTAATTGAAATCAAATCCTAAAACATGAATAATATTTTAAAGTAGTAGTAATACATTTGATTTACTTAGTTTATACTTCGTTTTAGCCCGACCCTTATAGAACGGCTTATAGAACGTGTTTGTCTATGTGTGTCTTTGTGTGTAACTTTCGTAAAGTCCACAATTGTATATTAATGTCAAAATATTAATTTTTAAGCCGTCTACTAAAATAATTAAGCTAACTGAATCTTTTTTATGTCAGGAAAAAGTATCAACAATGCCTAGAAGTGAAGTAAAGGTGGTTCGTCTTATTTCTATACTCCACGGAGATTAATTAAAAAGTGCTGATCAAGTTAGCCGAAGTCCAAACCGAAGTTAACCGGAGACCTGAATCCATTGCCTTAAAAAACCTAAACAGGTTTCTAGATTTTATATACTGATTACTTATTCAAATGATAAACATTTATATTATTCGAATTTTCAGCTTTTTGGGTTTCGGCTATTTTGACCTTCACTTCTAATTAAGTTTCAATCAGCTACCCTTCTTTGAAAATAGCAGGGAAAGAAACGCTTAAGGGCAAACGTTATCGCATTATTTTCCCTCTAACCCTAATTGTGTGCTTATACTATTAACAAAAAATTCTTCGGCCAAATTCTTGGAAAAAATCATGTAGAATTTAAAACTTTTAAAAATCTTGAGTCAACTATCTAGGGTTGGAAGACACATTTTGTTACACAAAATTTTAAATATAATCTACAATATTGTTGCAAATTTTAAAATAACTAACGAATGACGAATTGTAAAGTTATTATTGCCCAATTAAACAACTTCTATAAAGGCAACGAAGAATTTATTTAGTAAACGATTTAAAAAAATGCAAAATAAAGACGTATTTACGGTTACTTAGTTGAATAAAAAATATTTTGGATAGCCAATTTTGAATGAATTTGCATACAATTGTGCTGACGAAATCAAAGTTATCTTGCAAATCTAACCATACTTAAAAAATTAAATACAATTAATTAATACTTCATTGCAATAATAGAAATTCCAAAAAATTTAATTTTTATTAATTTTAATTTTATTAATTAAAATTTAATTGTTTTAATTTAAATGTTTTGCGTAGGTTTGAAAATTTGCTATTGCACTATGGGGAAATAGTATGCAATAATAACGCTCTATGTTGTAATGTAATGTAATGTGTTTATTCTCATGAATGGTCGAAGGCAGTCGCTAGACTGGAATTTAACAACCAGGAAATACAGCAAGTTTAAAAGATTTAAAGATTCAGATTTCTTAAATTAACATTCATAATTATCTAAAACTAATTATTACATACTTCATATTCCAACTCTCCATTGATGTGCATTAAGTTAATAAGCTTTACTATTTGGGGTACAGTTGAATTTTCGTACCTTTTCTTAATCTTGGCATTTAACGGTTTTAGTAAATTTTGCTTATTTTGCCTAGTACAAATTTTATGGGCTACATTTAAGGGAGGTAATAGGTCCCTAAACCTTTCAGACTTTAGTGTTTGCAAACCAAATTTTTGGAGTTGTACATTTCTTCTAGCAACGAGGGTTTCTAACCCTATTTTCATGCAGACATCTAGATATTCGTGAGTATTAATTCTCGCACCTCTAATAATAGACAATGCTCGCTTTTGCACATTTTCCACAGTTTCATTGAGTTCTGATGTCAATGCCGGGCCCCACAACACGCATGCATATTCTAAAATGTGAAGGAGAAGAAGTGTTTATTGTGAAACCAAGTTACAGACTGTGAAAGCACAGTCAAACAGTATCTTAAATACAAGTGTATAATACCTATGTATAACGGCACTGTGTGCTAGAAACATACATAGCAGTTAACATACATGTTACAATAATGTATTGTATTAGTACATAAAATAAACCATATTAAATCTATCTATAAATCTTACACATATTTATAACACTATTTCAGACTATTGTTACCACCTTTAATTTAAATGTTTTGCGCAGGTATGAATGTAGTAGTATATGCTATTTCAGACTATTGTTATCCTCATCCGTTTTATCTAAAAGATTACCATAAAAATCGCAGTAGCAACAGTAAATATTTATACTAAATTGTGATATACACATATTAGACGTTATCAATGTGATAAGACAAACAATAGTGTAACAATTGTACGATGTTTAAAATTTAGGTGCCAAATAAAAACATTGGTATTTTAATTGGATCTCACTTGAAGAAGCCACCAATATGTGATAATAATATTAATAATGGGCATTTTTACATGTTAGTGGCATGGTTTTAATATTAAGCTTTTATTATGCTTTATAGTTAGGATTGTTGTTGTACCGTTGAATAACTATTATTTTTATCCCCAGGTTGTGAACAGCAGCAGTATATGAGCCAAATAATCCAATCGAATCCACGATTTTTGAGCCACCCTTTAAAGCCTTCTTTCCATTTGTTATTACTGGTTTTAACAACAGATTTAAATGTAGTGTGCACTAATTTAAGTCACTTGCTAGACCATCAATCGTTACCAGCAGTTTGATATTTTCTTCGCAGTTCATGAGACATTGGCATAAACTGTTATACCCTTGAAATCTTGACCAAGAGTTTTATATCACTCTGATAATCTTTATTTTGAAAGCAAACGCCCAATTTCTCTTTCAGTTTTATTTGCTGGAATTCGAATGTAAGTTGGCAGTCTTTGAGTGACCTTATTCCTTCAAAATTGCAATCAAAGTTAATGCTATAAGCACAAAAAGTCTCCCGAAAAATTTTAAAACTTAAGGTAAATAAATGCCGAGTCATTCTCATAACTGCAGTATTTAATTGCTGGAGGCCTCTATATGCAATTCTGAACTTTCCCATACACCACCACCACCACCCCTCCACCCCCATCAACCCACCTCCACCTCCAACACCTCCCCGACCACCTCCACTTCCCCCACATGAAACGGCTGCCTTACTTCAACCACAACTTACGTTTGGACACAAAGTAGGTAAAGGTCAGAAGGGTGTTACCGATGTGCCCACTTTTAAAATGGAACCTACACTTTAGTCCCTAGAACACCCATTGAAAGTCTCATCGAAATACAGATTTTGTACTGGCTTTCGATGGGTGCAAACAGTTTTGCTGTACTACTTTTGGTTGTTCCGGTATATCGGGTGCCTTAATTTATCGTAAGAGTGTATTCTGTTTGTTTCTGTTACGGCTTGTTTTCAGTTAATTTTATAGCATAAGCATTTAGCACTTTTTCAAACATTCATTTCATGATATTGGTCAAGGAAGATATATTTGACATGAACAAGGGGCAATGAGATTATTATGCATCCACTCATAAATGTATGCACTTGAATTGGCATATGAATCAAGTGAGTCAGGCTGTCAGTCGGCAAGTTGGTTTTAAGGTGACTGAGATTAATATCCATTTATTTACGTAAATCAATGCATTTTCGCAGAAGATACAGATATTAAACGATTTTACTAAAAGTGGTTGCGAATTTTCGGTTACCTTCATCTAACAACAATCGTTTGGTAGCAATGAAATCGGTTTTTAATTCACTGTTTCGTTGATTATTGCTTATTTTCAAAACACTCAAAACATACTCATTATAAATTATTGCAAACTGAACTAATTTTATACTTACAGGTGTAAAAGCTAACAAAAACTCTTCTGCTCACCATCTAATTAGGTTAATGAATGACTATTATCTAAGCTGACTATCTCACTTTGATTGCGCAACTGATTATATTTAACCGATAGCAGTTTTCGTAGGGAAAACAGTCTAATCTTGTTTTTTCGGAAACCAATGCTTGCACACAGACGTAAACATTTCAAACGAAATCAAATAAAAAATGAAATAAACGACAAGATGAATCAACTCTTAAGTACACACTTCTGATATTCTACTGTAGGAATACATTAACTGAAGAGCCGAACGTTAAAAAATTTAGTCAGTGGTTGTATAGGAAAATTTCGTATTTCAACTCATTTGTCAGGTATTTTAAGATTTATTTATAGTAAGGCCTTATAAAAAGCAACCCCTTTTTATGCCGACCAAGGGCTTACAGAACGGATTTGTCTGTCTGGGTGCCTGTCCAGTGTCTGTGCCCACACGCACAACTTTAGTAAATTTTATTGAAAAAGATGTTTCCTCCGAATTTGAACGAATCGGCCCAAGTCACAGGCTTTCGTTAGTTGTCAAAATTGTTCAAATGGTTTTCCAAACTTTTTTTGCTTTTCGTAAGGCCAAGATGATAGTCATTTGAAAAATTTGTCCAAATATATTGATAATAGGCCAAGATGATAGTTGTTTGACATAGTTATACATAAATTTCCATAAAGTTCAATCTTTTCGTGAATTTTATATCATTTCTGCCTTACAAGAAAGAGAAAAATAAATTATGTAAAAATGTACGAACGTAGGGCAAGCAGTCTCATTAGACCGACCGATGATGAGTTAATGATACTGCTTGGCCGTAGTTCTTGTAGTTAAGAAAACTGCACGTATTTGAGTACGGCATGGGCGGGTGTCAATGATGCTCAGTCGAAAGCGACAAGTCTTGAAAGTCCACTCAGTTGTCTAGTTTTGGGTTTTTTGGCATCTATTAATGCAGAGCACAGCCGGCAGAAATACAATCTTCGTAATTGTTGCTGTCAATTATTTACATGATTGATTGTTGGATGCATTTTATTGACACCCGATGATTACCCGTTATACAAACATGTTTTTCCCATCTCCGTCATTCTCGTTTACATGAATTGAAGTTGTTGATGTTTGCAAACATTTACAAAGAATATATTGTCGTGCTACAGCAGTAAATATTTATAAATCTTATCATTCCCCTTCATAAGCAGCTGGCGAAAATATAAATATATATACCTGCAAAGAGAAATAGAGTATAATCACTCCGTAGAGTGTTGTGTGAGCTGCCACAGCTAAGTGCATCTGTTGTATAAAACCGCATTCATGGTACTGTCAGCATTCCTTAATTGCTAATTGAAATCAAATCCTAAAACATGAATAATATTTTAAAGTAGTAGTAATACATTTGATTTACTTAGTTTATACTTCGTTTTAGCCCGACCCTTATAGAACGGCTTATAGAACGTGTTTGTCTATGTGTGTCTTTGTGTGTAACTTTCGTAAAGTCCACAATTGTATATTAATGTCAAAATATTAATTTTTAAGCCGTCTACTAAAATAATTAAGCTAACTGAATCTTTTTTATGTCAGGAAAAAGTATCAACAATGCCTAGAAGTGAAGTAAAGGTGGTTCGTCTTATTTCTATACTCCACGGAGATTAATTAAAAAGTGCTGATCAAGTTAGCCGAAGTCCAAACCGAAGTTAACCGGAGACCTGAATCCATTGCCTTAAAAAACCTAAACAGGTTTCTAGATTTTATATACTGATTACTTATTCAAATGATAAACATTTATATTATTCGAATTTTCAGCTTTTTGGGTTTCGGCTATTTTGACCTTCACTTCTAATTAAGTTTCAATCAGCTACCCTTCTTTGAAAATAGCAGGGAAAGAAACGCTTAAGGGCAAACGTTATCGCATTATTTTCCCTCTAACCCTAATTGTGTGCTTATACTATTAACAAAAAATTCTTCGGCCAAATTCTTGGAAAAAATCATGTAGAATTTAAAACTTTTAAAAATCTTGAGTCAACTATCTAGGGTTGGAAGACACATTTTGTTACACAAAATTTTAAATATAATCTACAATATTGTTGCAAATTTTAAAATAACTAACGAATGACGAATTGTAAAGTTATTATTGCCCAATTAAACAACTTCTATAAAGGCAACGAAGAATTTATTTAGTAAACGATTTAAAAAAATGCAAAATAAAGACGTATTTACGGTTACTTAGTTGAATAAAAAATATTTTGGATAGCCATTTTTGAATGAATTTGCATACAATTGTGCTGACGAAATCAAAGTTATCTTGCAAATCTAACCATACTTAAAAAATTAAATACAATTAATTAATACTTCATTGCAATAATAGAAATTCCAAAAAATTTAATTTTTATTAATTTTAATTTTATTAATTAAAATTTAATTGTTTTAATTTAAATGTTTTGCGTAGGTTTGAAAATTTGCTATTGCACTATGGGGAAATAGTATGCAATAATAACGCTCTATGTTGTAATGTAATGTAATGTGTTTATTCTCATGAATGGTCGAAGGCAGTCGCTAGACTGGAATTTAACAACCAGGAAATACAGCAAGTTTAAAAGATTTAAAGATTCAGATTTCTTAAATTAACATTCATAATTATCTAAAACTAATTATTACATACTTCATATTCCAACTCTCCATTGATGTACATTAAGTTAATAAGCTTTACTATTTGGGGTACAGTTGAATTTTCGTACCTTTTTTTAATCTTGGCATTTAACGGTTTTAATAAATTTTGCTTATTTTGCCTAGTACAAATTTTATGGGCTACATTTAAGGGAGGTAATAGGTCCCTAAACCTTTCAGACTTTAGTGTTTGCAAACCAAATTTTTGGAGTTGTACATTTCTTCTAGCAACGAGGGTTTCTAACCCTATTTTCATGCAGACATCTAGATATTCGTGAGTATTAATTCTCGCACCTCTAATAATAGACAATGCTCGCTTTTGCACATTTTCCACAGTTTCATTGAGTTCTGATGTCAATGCCGGGCCCCACAACACGCATGCATATTCTAAAATGTGAAGGAGAAGAAGTGTTTATTGTGAAACCAAGTTACAGACTGTGAAAGCACAGTCAAACAGTATCTTAAATACAAGTGTATAATACCTATGTATAACGGCACTGTGTGCTAGAAACATACATAGCAGTTAACATACATGTTACAATAATGTATTGTATTAGTACATAAAATAAACCATATTAAATCTATCTATAAATCTTACACATATTTATAACACTATTTCAGACTATTGTTACCACCTTTAATTTAAATGTTTTGCGCAGGTATGAATGTAGTAGTATATGCTATTTCAGACTATTGTTATCCTCATCCGTTTTATCTAAAAGATTACCATAAAAATCGCAGTAGCAACAGTAAATATTTATACTAAATTGTGATATACACATATTAGACGTTATCAATGTGATAAGACAAACAATAGTGTAACAATTGTACGATGTTTAAAATTTAGGTGCCAAATAAAAACATTGGTATTTTAATTGGATCTCACTTGAAGAAGCCACCAATATGTGATAATAATATTAATAATGGGCATTTTTACATGTTAGTGGCATGGTTTTAATATTAAGCTTTTATTATGCTTTATAGTTAGGATTGTTGTTGTACCGTTGAATAACTATTATTTTTATCCCCAGGTTGTGAACAGCAGCAGTATATGAGCCAAATAATCCAATCGAATCCACGATTTTTGAGCCACCCTTTAAAGCCTTCTTTCCATTTGTTATTACTGGTTTTAACAACAGATTTAAATGTAGTGTGCACTAATTTAAGTCACTTGCTAGACCATCAATCGTTACCAGCAGTTTGATATTTTCTTCGCAGTTCATGAGACATTGGCATAAACTGTTATACCCTTGAAATCTTGACCAAGAGTTTTATATCACTCTGATAATCTTTATTTTGAAAGCAAACGCCCAATTTCTCTTTCAGTTTTATTTGCTGGAATTCGAATGTAAGTTGGCAGTCTTTGAGTGACCTTATTCCTTCAAAATTGCAATCAAAGTTAATGCTATAAGCACAAAAAGTCTCCCGAAAAATTTTAAAACTTAAGGTAAATAAATGCCGAGTCATTCTCATAACTGCAGTATTTAATTGCTGGAGGCCTCTATATGCAATTCTGAACTTTCCCATACACCACCACCACCACCCCTCCACCCCCATCAACCCACCTCCACCTCCAACACCTCCCCGACCACCTCCACTTCCCCCACATGAAACGGCTGCCTTACTTCAACCACAACTTACGTTTGGACACAAAGTAGGTAAAGGTCAGAAGGGTGTTACCGATGTGCCCACTTTTAAAATGGAACCTACACTTTAGTCCCTAGAACACCCATTGAAAGTCTCATCGAAATACAGATTTTGTACTGGCTTTCGATGGGTGCAAACAGTTTTGCTGTACTACTTTTGGTTGTTCCGGTATATCGGGTGCCTTAATTTATCGTAAGAGTGTATTCTGTTTGTTTCTGTTACGGCTTGTTTTCAGTTAATTTTATAGCATAAGCATTTAGCACTTTTTCAAACATTCATTTCATGATATTGGTCAAGGAAGATATATTTGACATGAACAAGGGGCAATGAGATTATTATGCATCCACTCATAAATGTATGCACTTGAATTGGCATATGAATCAAGTGAGTCAGGCTGTCAGTCGGCAAGTTGGTTTTAAGGTGACTGAGATTAATATCCATTTATTTACGTAAATCAATGCATTTTCGCAGAAGATACAGATATTAAACGATTTTACTAAAAGTGGTTGCGAATTTTTCGGTTACCTTCATCTAACAACAATCGTTTGGTAGCAATGAAATCGGTTTTTAATTCACTGTTTCGTTGATTATTGCTTATTTTCAAAACACTCAAAACATACTCATTATAAATTATTGCAAACTGAACTAATTTTATACTTACAGGTGTAAAAGCTAACAAAAACTCTTCTGCTCACCATCTAATTAGGTTAATGAATGACTATTATCTAAGCTGACTATCTCACTTTGATTGCGCAACTGATTATATTTAACCGATAGCAGTTTTCGTAGGGAAAACAGTCTAATCTTGTTTTTTCGGAAACCAATGCTTGCACACAGACGTAAACATTTCAAACGAAATCAAATAAAAAATGAAATAAACGACAAGATGAATCAACTCTTAAGTACACACTTCTGATATTCTACTGTAGGAATACATTAACTGAAGAGCCGAACGTTAAAAAATTTAGTCAGTGGTTGTATAGGAAAATTTCGTATTTCAACTCATTTGTCAGGTATTTTAAGATTTATTTATAGTAAGGCCTTATAAAAAGCAACCCCTTTTTATGCCGACCAAGGGCTTACAGAACGGATTTGTCTGTCTGGGTGCCTGTCCAGTGTCTGTGCCCACACGCACAACTTTAGTAAATTTTATTGAAAAAGATGTTTCCTCCGAATTTGAACGAATCGGCCCAAGTCACAGGCTTTCGTTAGTTGTCAAAATTGTTCAAATGGTTTTCCAAACTTTTTTTGCTTTTCGTAAGGCCAAGATGATAGTCATTTGAAAAATTTGTCCAAATATATTGATAATAGGCCAAGATGATAGTTGTTTGACATAGTTATACATAAATTTCCATAAAGTTCAATCTTTTCGTGAATTTTATATCATTTCTGCCTTACAAGAAAGAGAAAAATAAATTATGTAAAAATGTACGAACGTAGGGCAAGCAGTCTCATTAGACCGACCGATGATGAGTTAATGATACTGCTTGGCCGTAGTTCTTGTAGTTAAGAAAACTGCACGTATTTGAGTACGGCATGGGCGGGTGTCAATGATGCTCAGTTGAAAGCGACAAGTCTTGAAAGTCCACTCAGTTGTCTAGTTTTGGGTTTTTTGGCATCTATTAATGCAGAGCACAGCCGGCAGAAATACAATCTTCGTAATTGTTGCTGTCAATTATTTACATGATTGATTGTTGGATGCATTTTATTGACACCCGATGATTACCCGTTATACAAACATGTTTTTCCCATCTCCGTCATTCTCGTTTACATGAATTGAAGTTGTTGATGTTTGCAAACATTTACAAAGAATATATTGTCGTGCTACAGCAGTAAATATTTATAAATCTTATCATTCCCCTTCATAAGCAGCTGGCGAAAATATAAATATATATACCTGCAAAGAGAAATAGAGTATAATCACTCCGTAGAGTGTTGTGTGAGCTGCCACAGCTAAGTGCATCTGTTGTATAAAACCGCATTCATGGTACTGTCAGCATTCCTTAATTGCTAATTGAAATCAAATCCTAAAACATGAATAATATTTTAAAGTAGTAGTAATACATTTGATTTACTTAGTTTATACTTCGTTTTAGCCCGACCCTTATAGAACGGCTTATAGAACGTGTTTGTCTATGTGTGTCTTTGTGTGTAACTTTCGTAAAGTCCACAATTGTATATTAATGTCAAAATATTAATTTTTAAGCCGTCTACTAAAATAATTAAGCTAACTGAATCTTTTTTATGTCAGGAAAAAGTATCAACAATGCCTAGAAGTGAAGTAAAGGTGGTTCGTCTTATTTCTATACTCCACGGAGATTAATTAAAAAGTGCTGATCAAGTTAGCCGAAGTCCAAACCGAAGTTAACCGGAGACCTGAATCCATTGCCTTAAAAAACCTAAACAGGTTTCTAGATTTTATATACTGATTACTTATTCAAATGATAAACATTTATATTATTCGAATTTTCAGCTTTTTGGGTTTCGGCTATTTTGACCTTCACTTCTAATTAAGTTTCAATCAGCTACCCTTCTTTGAAAATAGCAGGGAAAGAAACGCTTAAGGGCAAACGTTATCGCATTATTTTCCCTCTAACCCTAATTGTGTGCTTATACTATTAACAAAAAATTCTTCGGCCAAATTCTTGGAAAAAATCATGTAGAATTTAAAACTTTTAAAAATCTTGAGTCAACTATCTAGGGTTGGAAGACACATTTTGTTACACAAAATTTTAAATATAATCTACAATATTGTTGCAAATTTTAAAATAACTAACGAATGACGAATTGTAAAGTTATTATTGCCCAATTAAACAACTTCTATAAAGGCAACGAAGAATTTATTTAGTAAACGATTTAAAAAAATGCAAAATAAAGACGTATTTACGGTTACTTAGTTGAATAAAAAATATTTTGGATAGCCATTTTTGAATGAATTTGCATACAATTGTGCTGACGAAATCAAAGTTATCTTGCAAATCTAACCATACTTAAAAAATTAAATACAATTAATTAATACTTCATTGCAATAATAGAAATTCCAAAAAATTTAATTTTTATTAATTTTAATTTTATTAATTAAAATTTAATTGTTTTAATTTAAATGTTTTGCGTAGGTTTGAAAATTTGCTATTGCACTATGGGGAAATAGTATGCAATAATAACGCTCTATGTTGTAATGTAATGTAATGTGTTTATTCTCATGAATGGTCGAAGGCAGTCGCTAGACTGGAATTTAACAACCAGGAAATACAGCAAGTTTAAAAGATTTAAAGATTCAGATTTCTTAAATTAACATTCATAATTATCTAAAACTAATTATTACATACTTCATATTCCAACTCTCCATTGATGTACATTAAGTTAATAAGCTTTACTATTTGGGGTACAGTTGAATTTTCGTACCTTTTTTTAATCTTGGCATTTAACGGTTTTAATAAATTTTGCTTATTTTGCCTAGTACAAATTTTATGGGCTACATTTAAGGGAGGTAATAGGTCCCTAAACCTTTCAGACTTTAGTGTTTGCAAACCAAATTTTTGGAGTTGTACATTTCTTCTAGCAACGAGGGTTTCTAACCCTATTTTCATGCAGACATCTAGATATTCGTGAGTATTAATTCTCGCACCTCTAATAATAGACAATGCTCGCTTTTGCACATTTTCCACAGTTTCATTGAGTTCTGATGTCAATGCCGGGCCCCACAACACGCATGCATATTCTAAAATGTGAAGGAGAAGAAGTGTTTATTGTGAAACCAAGTTACAGACTGTGAAAGCACAGTCAAACAGTATCTTAAATACAAGTGTATAATACCTATGTATAACGGCACTGTGTGCTAGAAACATACATAGCAGTTAACATACATGTTACAATAATGTATTGTATTAGTACATAAAATAAACCATATTAAATCTATCTATAAATCTTACACATATTTATAACACTATTTCAGACTATTGTTACCACCTTTAATTTAAATGTTTTGCGCAGGTATGAATGTAGTAGTATATGCTATTTCAGACTATTGTTATCCTCATCCGTTTTATCTAAAAGATTACCATAAAAATCGCAGTAGCAACAGTAAATATTTATACTAAATTGTGATATACACATATTAGACGTTATCAATGTGATAAGACAAACAATAGTGTAACAATTGTACGATGTTTAAAATTTAGGTGCCAAATAAAAACATTGGTATTTTAATTGGATCTCACTTGAAGAAGCCACCAATATGTGATAATAATATTAATAATGGGCATTTTTACATGTTAGTGGCATGGTTTTAATATTAAGCTTTTATTATGCTTTATAGTTAGGATTGTTGTTGTACCGTTGAATAACTATTATTTTTATCCCCAGGTTGTGAACAGCAGCAGTATATGAGCCAAATAATCCAATCGAATCCACGATTTTTGAGCCACCCTTTAAAGCCTTCTTTCCATTTGTTATTACTGGTTTTAACAACAGATTTAAATGTAGTGTGCACTAATTTAAGTCACTTGCTAGACCATCAATCGTTACCAGCAGTTTGATATTTTCTTCGCAGTTCATGAGACATTGGCATAAACTGTTATACCCTTGAAATCTTGACCAAGAGTTTTATATCACTCTGATAATCTTTATTTTGAAAGCAAACGCCCAATTTCTCTTTCAGTTTTATTTGCTGGAATTCGAATGTAAGTTGGCAGTCTTTGAGTGACCTTATTCCTTCAAAATTGCAATCAAAGTTAATGCTATAAGCACAAAAAGTCTCCCGAAAAATTTTAAAACTTAAGGTAAATAAATGCCGAGTCATTCTCATAACTGCAGTATTTAATTGCTGGAGGCCTCTATATGCAATTCTGAACTTTCCCATACACCACCACCACCACCCCTCCACCCCCATCAACCCACCTCCACCTCCAACACCTCCCCGACCACCTCCACTTCCCCCACATGAAACGGCTGCCTTACTTCAACCACAACTTACGTTTGGACACAAAGTAGGTAAAGGTCAGAAGGGTGTTACCGATGTGCCCACTTTTAAAATGGAACCTACACTTTAGTCCCTAGAACACCCATTGAAAGTCTCATCGAAATACAGATTTTGTACTGGCTTTCGATGGGTGCAAACAGTTTTGCTGTACTACTTTTGGTTGTTCCGGTATATCGGGTGCCTTAATTTATCGTAAGAGTGTATTCTGTTTGTTTCTGTTACGGCTTGTTTTCAGTTAATTTTATAGCATAAGCATTTAGCACTTTTTCAAACATTCATTTCATGATATTGGTCAAGGAAGATATATTTGACATGAACAAGGGGCAATGAGATTATTATGCATCCACTCATAAATGTATGCACTTGAATTGGCATATGAATCAAGTGAGTCAGGCTGTCAGTCGGCAAGTTGGTTTTAAGGTGACTGAGATTAATATCCATTTATTTACGTAAATCAATGCATTTTCGCAGAAGATACAGATATTAAACGATTTTACTAAAAGTGGTTGCGAATTTTTCGGTTACCTTCATCTAACAACAATCGTTTGGTAGCAATGAAATCGGTTTTTAATTCACTGTTTCGTTGATTATTGCTTATTTTCAAAACACTCAAAACATACTCATTATAAATTATTGCAAACTGAACTAATTTTATACTTACAGGTGTAAAAGCTAACAAAAACTCTTCTGCTCACCATCTAATTAGGTTAATGAATGACTATTATCTAAGCTGACTATCTCACTTTGATTGCGCAACTGATTATATTTAACCGATAGCAGTTTTCGTAGGGAAAACAGTCTAATCTTGTTTTTTCGGAAACCAATGCTTGCACACAGACGTAAACATTTCAAACGAAATCAAATAAAAAATGAAATAAACGACAAGATGAATCAACTCTTAAGTACACACTTCTGATATTCTACTGTAGGAATACATTAACTGAAGAGCCGAACGTTAAAAAATTTAGTCAGTGGTTGTATAGGAAAATTTCGTATTTCAACTCATTTGTCAGGTATTTTAAGATTTATTTATAGTAAGGCCTTATAAAAAGCAACCCCTTTTTATGCCGACCAAGGGCTTACAGAACGGATTTGTCTGTCTGGGTGCCTGTCCAGTGTCTGTGCCCACACGCACAACTTTAGTAAATTTTATTGAAAAAGATGTTTCCTCCGAATTTGAACGAATCGGCCCAAGTCACAGGCTTTCGTTAGTTGTCAAAATTGTTCAAATGGTTTTCCAAACTTTTTTTGCTTTTCGTAAGGCCAAGATGATAGTCATTTGAAAAATTTGTCCAAATATATTGATAATAGGCCAAGATGATAGTTGTTTGACATAGTTATACATAAATTTCCATAAAGTTCAATCTTTTCGTGAATTTTATATCATTTCTGCCTTACAAGAAAGAGAAAAATAAATTATGTAAAAATGTACGAACGTAGGGCAAGCAGTCTCATTAGACCGACCGATGATGAGTTAATGATACTGCTTGGCCGTAGTTCTTGTAGTTAAGAAAACTGCACGTATTTGAGTACGGCATGGGCGGGTGTCAATGATGCTCAGTTGAAAGCGACAAGTCTTGAAAGTCCACTCAGTTGTCTAGTTTTGGGTTTTTTGGCATCTATTAATGCAGAGCACAGCCGGCAGAAATACAATCTTCGTAATTGTTGCTGTCAATTATTTACATGATTGATTGTTGGATGCATTTTATTGACACCCGATGATTACCCGTTATACAAACATGTTTTTCCCATCTCCGTCATTCTCGTTTACATGAATTGAAGTTGTTGATGTTTGCAAACATTTACAAAGAATATATTGTCGTGCTACAGCAGTAAATATTTATAAATCTTATCATTCCCCTTCATAAGCAGCTGGCGAAAATATAAATATATATACCTGCAAAGAGAAATAGAGTATAATCACTCCGTAGAGTGTTGTGTGAGCTGCCACAGCTAAGTGCATCTGTTGTATAAAACCGCATTCATGGTACTGTCAGCATTCCTTAATTGCTAATTGAAATCAAATCCTAAAACATGAATAATATTTTAAAGTAGTAGTAATACATTTGATTTACTTAGTTTATACTTCGTTTTAGCCCGACCCTTATAGAACGGCTTATAGAACGTGTTTGTCTATGTGTGTCTTTGTGTGTAACTTTCGTAAAGTCCACAATTGTATATTAATGTCAAAATATTAATTTTTAAGCCGTCTACTAAAATAATTAAGCTAACTGAATCTTTTTTATGTCAGGAAAAAGTATCAACAATGCCTAGAAGTGAAGTAAAGGTGGTTCGTCTTATTTCTATACTCCACGGAGATTAATTAAAAAGTGCTGATCAAGTTAGCCGAAGTCCAAACCGAAGTTAACCGGAGACCTGAATCCATTGCCTTAAAAAACCTAAACAGGTTTCTAGATTTTATATACTGATTACTTATTCAAATGATAAACATTTATATTATTCGAATTTTCAGCTTTTTGGGTTTCGGCTATTTTGACCTTCACTTCTAATTAAGTTTCAATCAGCTACCCTTCTTTGAAAATAGCAGGGAAAGAAACGCTTAAGGGCAAACGTTATCGCATTATTTTCCCTCTAACCCTAATTGTGTGCTTATACTATTAACAAAAAATTCTTCGGCCAAATTCTTGGAAAAAATCATGTAGAATTTAAAACTTTTAAAAATCTTGAGTCAACTATCTAGGGTTGGAAGACACATTTTGTTACACAAAATTTTAAATATAATCTACAATATTGTTGCAAATTTTAAAATAACTAACGAATGACGAATTGTAAAGTTATTATTGCCCAATTAAACAACTTCTATAAAGGCAACGAAGAATTTATTTAGTAAACGATTTAAAAAAATGCAAAATAAAGACGTATTTACGGTTACTTAGTTGAATAAAAAATATTTTGGATAGCCATTTTTGAATGAATTTGCATACAATTGTGCTGACGAAATCAAAGTTATCTTGCAAATCTAACCATACTTAAAAAATTAAATACAATTAATTAATACTTCATTGCAATAATAGAAATTCCAAAAAATTTAATTTTTATTAATTTTAATTTTATTAATTAAAATTTAATTGTTTTAATTTAAATGTTTTGCGTAGGTTTGAAAATTTGCTATTGCACTATGGGGAAATAGTATGCAATAATAACGCTCTATGTTGTAATGTAATGTAATGTGTTTATTCTCATGAATGGTCGAAGGCAGTCGCTAGACTGGAATTTAACAACCAGGAAATACAGCAAGTTTAAAAGATTTAAAGATTCAGATTTCTTAAATTAACATTCATAATTATCTAAAACTAATTATTACATACTTCATATTCCAACTCTCCATTGATGTACATTAAGTTAATAAGCTTTACTATTTGGGGTACAGTTGAATTTTCGTACCTTTTTTTAATCTTGGCATTTAACGGTTTTAATAAATTTTGCTTATTTTGCCTAGTACAAATTTTATGGGCTACATTTAAGGGAGGTAATAGGTCCCTAAACCTTTCAGACTTTAGTGTTTGCAAACCAAATTTTTGGAGTTGTACATTTCTTCTAGCAACGAGGGTTTCTAACCCTATTTTCATGCAGACATCTAGATATTCGTGAGTATTAATTCTCGCACCTCTAATAATAGACAATGCTCGCTTTTGCACATTTTCCACAGTTTCATTGAGTTCTGATGTCAATGCCGGGCCCCACAACACGCATGCATATTCTAAAATGTGAAGGAGAAGAAGTGTTTATTGTGAAACCAAGTTACAGACTGTGAAAGCACAGTCAAACAGTATCTTAAATACAAGTGTATAATACCTATGTATAACGGCACTGTGTGCTAGAAACATACATAGCAGTTAACATACATGTTACAATAATGTATTGTATTAGTACATAAAATAAACCATATTAAATCTATCTATAAATCTTACACATATTTATAACACTATTTCAGACTATTGTTACCACCTTTAATTTAAATGTTTTGCGCAGGTATGAATGTAGTAGTATATGCTATTTCAGACTATTGTTATCCTCATCCGTTTTATCTAAAAGATTACCATAAAAATCGCAGTAGCAACAGTAAATATTTATACTAAATTGTGATATACACATATTAGACGTTATCAATGTGATAAGACAAACAATAGTGTAACAATTGTACGATGTTTAAAATTTAGGTGCCAAATAAAAACATTGGTATTTTAATTGGATCTCACTTGAAGAAGCCACCAATATGTGATAATAATATTAATAATGGGCATTTTTACATGTTAGTGGCATGGTTTTAATATTAAGCTTTTATTATGCTTTATAGTTAGGATTGTTGTTGTACCGTTGAATAACTATTATTTTTATCCCCAGGTTGTGAACAGCAGCAGTATATGAGCCAAATAATCCAATCGAATCCACGATTTTTGAGCCACCCTTTAAAGCCTTCTTTCCATTTGTTATTACTGGTTTTAACAACAGATTTAAATGTAGTGTGCACTAATTTAAGTCACTTGCTAGACCATCAATCGTTACCAGCAGTTTGATATTTTCTTCGCAGTTCATGAGACATTGGCATAAACTGTTATACCCTTGAAATCTTGACCAAGAGTTTTATATCACTCTGATAATCTTTATTTTGAAAGCAAACGCCCAATTTCTCTTTCAGTTTTATTTGCTGGAATTCGAATGTAAGTTGGCAGTCTTTGAGTGACCTTATTCCTTCAAAATTGCAATCAAAGTTAATGCTATAAGCACAAAAAGTCTCCCGAAAAATTTTAAAACTTAAGGTAAATAAATGCCGAGTCATTCTCATAACTGCAGTATTTAATTGCTGGAGGCCTCTATATGCAATTCTGAACTTTCCCATACACCACCACCACCACCCCTCCACCCCCATCAACCCACCTCCACCTCCAACACCTCCCCGACCACCTCCACTTCCCCCACATGAAACGGCTGCCTTACTTCAACCACAACTTACGTTTGGACACAAAGTAGGTAAAGGTCAGAAGGGTGTTACCGATGTGCCCACTTTTAAAATGGAACCTACACTTTAGTCCCTAGAACACCCATTGAAAGTCTCATCGAAATACAGATTTTGTACTGGCTTTCGATGGGTGCAAACAGTTTTGCTGTACTACTTTTGGTTGTTCCGGTATATCGGGTGCCTTAATTTATCGTAAGAGTGTATTCTGTTTGTTTCTGTTACGGCTTGTTTTCAGTTAATTTTATAGCATAAGCATTTAGCACTTTTTCAAACATTCATTTCATGATATTGGTCAAGGAAGATATATTTGACATGAACAAGGGGCAATGAGATTATTATGCATCCACTCATAAATGTATGCACTTGAATTGGCATATGAATCAAGTGAGTCAGGCTGTCAGTCGGCAAGTTGGTTTTAAGGTGACTGAGATTAATATCCATTTATTTACGTAAATCAATGCATTTTCGCAGAAGATACAGATATTAAACGATTTTACTAAAAGTGGTTGCGAATTTTTCGGTTACCTTCATCTAACAACAATCGTTTGGTAGCAATGAAATCGGTTTTTAATTCACTGTTTCGTTGATTATTGCTTATTTTCAAAACACTCAAAACATACTCATTATAAATTATTGCAAACTGAACTAATTTTATACTTACAGGTGTAAAAGCTAACAAAAACTCTTCTGCTCACCATCTAATTAGGTTAATGAATGACTATTATCTAAGCTGACTATCTCACTTTGACTGGAGAAAATACTTCTTTCCACCGTAAATATTAAACAGAAGTATAAGATTAGAAGAAATTTGAAGAAATAAGAAATTCATTGGAAGTCACCGCAATGAAGAATCTTTTTATTTTCATTTCCATACTCATAGCTTGGTTTTGCTATAATTTGGTCATACATTTGACTGAAGGTTCGTTTTTAAACTAATTCACACAATGTAATCAGTTACAAGCTCACCAATTCTTTAATTACAAAAAGGTTAAATGCTGAATATAGACTTCAAATTTTGCTAAAAGACAATTATCATAACTTAAATTAGACAACGATTTATTGTGAATAACGCAAAATTAACTGCGTACTTTATGAACAATGTTTTATCAGCAGAAGACTTTTTGAAAATAATGTCATATATTTTATATACTAGTAATAACATACAACAATACTATATCTTTTCTGAGAAATATCTTAAAAGTTGCAATACTTTTATAATATGTTCCGCAGCAGAAATTTACTTCTTCTCAATGCCTCCAACAAAGATGACCAACAAAGATAGATTGGAATAAGTTGATTTACATTCTTAATTGTGGTTTTATTTCAATACAGATACGTTTTGGACGGAAAATGAGAAATTAGAAGAAGTAACAGTTTTTGTGTGGCCAATGAACATTTCAGGACCATCGGATAAAAGTGGTCATGTGTCAATGCTTCTTTGCAATGACACAACTAAATGTTATTTTAACTTTGGGCCAGATTCGGAAGAAGTAACTCTTGGTGTCTATAAATTAAAGCTAGAGACTTATGAAAGCGATTTTAAACTCGCCACTGAAGAAATTCCTTTAGTTTTTACATTAAAAACGGGAAATAAAGCAGGAATGCTACTAGAGAAGCAATTAATTGAAGAAAAAATGAATGCCGACGAAATCAAATACCAGGTGGACGCTGATACATCAAACAACAACAAGCGTTCTATTGATTTATACAATTGCTGCACATCAACATGGCGTATTTTAAAAGCTGGAGAAATTAAAATGCCTTCCATATTTTCTGTTTTGAGTGGTATATACTTTTTTTATTAATAAAACAGAAACCAAGATTTAAAACTTTCAGCAGTTTTTGGACAATTACAATTATGTTTGATTAGAAATGTTAATTGTCATTTTTACATCTTAGGTCCATTACCCGTGAAACTTAAACTTGGTCGTCTATATTACTATCGGGATCCCTTTACTCCTGAATTAATGATACTGGCGTTGGAATTGATAAATGGAGTAGCGGATAATTCGGAACAGTTTCTCAGCATTCTCAACCTAGAATTCTATCTATTCAACGGTTTTCTAGTCATAATATTAACTGGTGCAGTTTTAGTTCAATATACGATTACAAACTCGCCATTTTTGGGAAGGCATGTAGTATTCTTTGTAGTATATCACATTTTTGCTATTTTGAGTACTGTGACTTTCAGTTTAAGTAACACAACATTCTTGGCCATCTTGTTATTTTACGAATCTATTCATTTAGCAATTACAAATGTATTATTATAATGATTCAAAATAGATTTATTTTAACCTTTAACTTGTGTTTAAACGTAGATATTTAATTGCACCCAATTTAACATCTATCGCCCCGCACCGCAAAATGAAATAAAGAGATAATGAATTCAAGATTCATAATTGAAAAGCAAGATATCATTAAATACTTAAGTAAAGAATTGGTTTTTTGATAAATATTAACAACATTACAAGTCGTATTAAATTAAATGACAAGGGAC
>JABJWA020000134.1:5000-10000 GCA_020352615.2 Yoshiicerus persimilis
GTGTGCGTAGAAGGGTCTGGGCGTGGGCCTACCTGGAGCCGCCATCAGTGCAGATCTTGGTGGTAGTAGCAAATACTTTGGAGAGGCCCCGAAGGACCGATGTGGAGAAGGGTTTCGTGTGAACAGCCGTTGAACACGAGTCAGTCGATCCTAAACCCGACGAGAAGTCGGTATCACTGTAAGGGAGTTATGTTCATGGATCCCTACTGTGATTAGGTGAAAGGGAATCTGGTTTCAATTCCAGAACCCGGTGACGGAACCGCTCTTTCGATATATTCCTTGTGGATATATTGTCGGGGTAACCCAAAAAGACCCGGAGATGCCGTCAGAACCCCCAGGAAGAGTTTTCTTTTCTGCATGAGCAATTAAGCGCCCTGGAATTCCTTCACGGAGAGATAGGGTCAAGATTGCAAAGAGCGTCGCAGTTATTGTGGCGTCTGGGGTGTTTTGCCGGACCTTGAAAATCCGGGAGAGGGACACGGGAGCGTCGCACCGGCTCGTACCCATATCCGCAGCAGGTCTCCGAGGTGAGCAGCCTCTGGTCGATAGAACAATGTAGGTAAGGGAAGTCGGCAAATCGGATCCGTAACTTCGGGACAAGGATTGGCTCTGAGGATCGGGGTAATCGGGCCGTATCAGGAAATGGTGTGTGCTCACGTGCTGGGCCTGGACAAGACTTTCGGGTTGAGTTCGGTCCCTTGCCGCGGCCTACTATGGAATGGTTCGGCTATGAAAGCCAGTGGAAGTAGCAATATGACTGCTGGAACCACTTTCGTCGGTTACTATTTAACGATCAACTCAGAACTGGCACGGACCGGGGGAATCCGACTGTCTAATTAAAACAAAGCATCGCGATGGCTCTTGCGGGTGATGACGCGATGTGATTTCTGCCCAGTGCTTTGAATGTCAAAGTGAAGAAATTCAACCAAGCGCAAGTTAACGGCGGGAGTAACTATGACTCTCTTAAGGTAGCCAAATGCCTCGTCATCTAATTAGTGACGCGCATGAATGGATTAACGAGATTCCCACTGTCCCTATCTACTATCTAGCGAAACCACAGCCAAGGGAACGGGCTTGGGCCCATCGGCGGGGAAAGAAGACCCTGTTGAGCTTGACTCTATGATGTTGATGTCTATGAGGTCTATGAGTTTAGTGGTCAACACTGTGGAAATACGCCACACATCCGGCCTAAAACGGGGAACTAGTAGAACGAACCCCCTTGGTTTGAACGGTAACTTTGTTTTGTTTCCGTCGAGACCAAGCATGGATTAAGGGATGTGCCGTAACCACAGAGCCTGTGGAGGGACTTCCGTCAAGGAGATCCCTGTGAGGCAGGTGTCACATTGCTCTAAAAACACATTATCATATGTGTAGAGTGATCCCAGTAATGCCCTTATTCAGTAACTTCGCCCAGGGAAGTTTTTTATTAAGACACCTGGGGGTGGTCGAAGCCTGTTTATCACGTATGTGTACCGGGTATCTGAACTGTAAAAGGTTCAGGAGAGATGGAAGCGAGCCGAATAAATTCGCAGCCCAGTAAAAAGCGTGGGGAGCGATCGCGTGCAGCGTGCGTGAGAAATTGACGGCCGGTTACAGGTGGTGCTGTACTGATGATATCTCTTTACTGGGAGTGATGGTTTTCTTCGTTAAGTCTGCAATTACTATGTGCTATTGGACAAACAAAAAGGAGTAGTTTCACGTAAACAATGCTCTAGTCCTACGAGGCCTTCTCGAGGTACCGCTGTTACTCTGTGTAAAGCAATTTGCACAGTACTAAACATCGTAGGGTGAACCTTGAATAGGGGATTAACCTCATGTGGGGTTAATTCCATTAAATTTTATGACTCTCTCGCGCCACACAGAGAGAGCACGTCATGATACAAAAAGCATGTCTAGTGCCTAGCACTACACATGTAGCCCGAGTCCACGGAGGGCTGAGGTTAGACCCGAATCATAAGGGGTCGATCCACTATCTAAGGTGGGTACAGGTATCGGGGGAACAGTGTATAACCCGAAACCATACGACTGGTGAAGGAGAGAGAGTCAAATAAAACCATTTCGATGGCCTGACTCCCAAAATTCCTTTGCCTTGTTCGTAAAATCTACACCGTCCGGGAGAGTCACAGCTTGCGTTTACGTATGTTTACACAAAGTTGTGAGGACAGCAGTGTTAGTAATCTCCTTTGAAATCTCCAAAAAGAACGTTGAGAAAACTTTGGAATGTACAACCGCTAGTACAAACCGCAGAGGCTGACTACCTTATTGTTACTCAATCACGTTCATTTGGAAGTGCGCTTTACGCTGAGAGCTTTCATTCAGAACAGCGGTGTGGAATGAGGGTAGTAAAGATCGTAGTGTCTCGAATCGTAAATTTCTAATAACCAAAATGACAATAAAAAATAAAAGTATTAGTGTGTTAGGCGCATACACCCGACAAATGGGCGCGTCTGGTTACGGAAAGAACGATCACCAAAATATCGAATGTCCACTCACGCAATGTGAGGGCATGTTCACCACCCTTAGAGGACTACAAATCCACTGGGGGATGAAACACAAAGGCGAAAATCTAAATGACGCCTTTGCAAGCATCGGAAGTGATACCACCGTCACGACTCCGAAGCACAAGTCATGTAAGAAAGGTTTAGGTCGATGGAGCGAAGAAGAGATGAGATTGTGCGCAGAATTGGAATACGACGTTACTAATGACTCCTATGTGGGCAGAGCCGTTGCGATGGCCATGCTCAATAAGGGATCAAAGCGATCGTTCTTGGCCATTCAAGCCATTCTCAAGAGGTCTGAAAAGTACAATGAGATCCGAAAAGCTGTTTTCCAAGATCTGGAAAACAAGGAACTCATGCAAAATAACTCAGAGAGCGTTACTGACACCACCATCAGTGATACTCTGAGAGAAGAGGTACAAATTATCACAGTAGGTGTCCCTGATCCCACCGTCGGAGATACCGAAAACAGTTCACCACCTGTCGACACACCCCAGACAGGCTCTGTTCAAGTTGACGGGGGAAGTGAAAATGATGCCATAGAGAACGGCACAGCAGGTATCGAGGAACAAGCCTCTGATAACTCTATGCAGACTCTGCTGCAACACCTGGTAGGCCATAAAAGCCGAAAGCCAAACTCGTTGGAAGCAATGGTTGACATTGTATGTAAAAGGGCCATTCAAGGAGAGAACGTAGACGAGGCACTGAACAGCCTGTTTGAGAAATGGACCTCCAATTGGGAAATACCTCTGAAGATCCCACAGGCCAAAGCGCCGAGGGATGAAAATAAGAAGTACCTAACTGGAAGGAAACTCAAACGCTTGAAATACATGCGGATGAGAAATGCATGGAAAAAAGACAGGGCTAAAGTGTCTCGGAAGATCCTGAATGGAAAGTTGGAACAGAAAGGTACCACGGCCGATATTCCAAACTTCTTTGAACATTGGTCAGCAGAATTTGCGTCCGACACCAGTGAGGTGCCAAACGTTGAAAACATGCAGAGAAAGCAGGAGGAGTATAAGGTTTGGGACGAGATACAAGAGGAGGAACTCACTTTCGCTCTGCGGAAGATGAGAGTACAATCTAGTAAGGGACCAGATGGAATTCCAGTCAAGGAATTAAAAAGGTTACCTACCAGGCTTGTGCAAAAACTCCTGAACTTGATAATTTACAATGGGAAAATCCCAAAGTGCCTGAAAAGGTCCTACACTGTATTTATCCCCAAAATCGATGAATGCAAGGAACCTAGCGACTACAGACCAATATCCATAGCGTCAACAGTGTTGAGGCTATTCAATAAAATCATTGCGAAACGCATAGTCAGAGTTGCAAAATTCGATTTCCGTCAGAAGGCATTCTTGCCCATTGATGGGTGTGCGGAAAATGTTGTCCTCCTAGAAGCTATCATCGCTAATGCACGTACTCGTGTAAAACCGGTGTATATAGCCCAACTGGACATGAAAAACGCATATGGATCTGTCTACCACAAGGCAGTATTCCAAGCCCTGAAACTGAACGGAGGGTGCGAGCAATTGATGGGATATGTTAAAGATCTGTATACAGACTTCTGTACGACGATTGTGGATAAAGGAGTTAGCAAGAGAGTGGTAGTGGAGCGCGGAGTGTTACAAGGCGATCCACTGTCACCAGTGCTCTTTAATATGGTCATCGATCAGCTACTGAGGAAATTTCCACAAAATGTGGGATATCCATTGGCTGAGAAGACTATCATTAACGGGCAAGCCTTTGCTGATGACCTAAATGCCATAGCGTCAACGGAAATGGGCCTAAGAAAAATCTTAGAAGCCATCGAACTAAACGGGGCTCCTTGGGGCCTAAAATTCAACAGTAAAAAATGTACCTATTTGGCCATGGTGCCGGTACAAGGAAGAACGATGACAGTGCGAACCAACTGTGTCTTCAAAGTGAATAACGGATTAATCCGCGGTCTTAAGGAAGACGAATCGTGGCGGTACTTGGGCGCCTACTTTTCCTCTAGGGGAATTTGTCAGGGACCACAATCAATAAAAGTTTTGTTGACTCGCCTGAAGGCTGCCACGTTGAAACCGCAGGAAAAGCTTTTCATCCTGAGGGTTCATTTAATTCCAAAGTTGATCCACACGTATTCCATGTCTAAGCTAACAGCGAAGAAGCTGGAGAAGTGTGATAGAATGATCCGTAACTCCCTAAAGGGGAAACATGGATTATTGCACCTCCCGCTGGATACGGTCAGTGACTTCTTCCATACAGCTGTAAAGGACGGAGGTTTGGGCTTGCTCAGATTCCGCTTCTCCATACCGACAATGGTGCTGCGAAGATTCGATAGATTCGACAACTGCCACGAAATCATAAAGTTGGCCGCAAGTATGCCGGCCAACCAAATGCGAATTCAAAAGGCAACGTCACTATTGGCTACCTTCGAAGATTTGGTTGCCAGCCACCGCGATCAAGTCAACTCAGTCAACCGGAGTCGACTAATAAGCCACAATGATGGCCAGCCAC
>JABJWA020000134.1:20000-25000 GCA_020352615.2 Yoshiicerus persimilis
CCTGCACGGCAGAGGCGCACCTTTGTAGTTCCTCGAGAGGTTCTACTATTGGACGGGAATGCATTAATGCGGAGTTTTATAGCGTCTATAAATTCATGTCCTTTAAAGAAGGCTGTTGAACCATTCGACACCCACTCGTGTGCATATGATACATCCTTAGCATATGCCAGTGGCTGGCCATCATTGTGGCTTATTAGTCGACTCCGGTTGACTGAGTTGACTTGATCGCGGTGGCTGGCAACCAAATCTTCGAAGGTAGCCAATAGTGACGTTGCCTTTTGAATTCGCATTTGGTTGGCCGGCATACTTGCGGCCAACTTTATGATTTCGTGGCAGTTGTCGAATCTATCGAATCTTCGCAGCACCATTGTCGGTATGGAGAAGCGGAATCTGAGCAAGCCCAAACCTCCGTCCTTTACAGCTGTATGGAAGAAGTCACTGACCGTATCCAGCGGGAGGTGCAATAATCCATGTTTCCCCTTTAGGGAGTTACGGATCATTCTATCACACTTCTCCAGCTTCTTCGCTGTTAGCTTAGACATGGAATACGTGTGGATCAACTTTGGAATTAAATGAACCCTCAGGATGAAAAGCTTTTCCTGCGGTTTCAACGTGGCAGCCTTCAGGCGAGTCAACAAAACTTTTATTGATTGTGGTCCCTGACAAATTCCCCTAGAGGAAAAGTAGGCGCCCAAGTACCGCCACGATTCGTCTTCCTTAAGACCGCGGATTAATCCGTTATTCACTTTGAAGACACAGTTGGTTCGCACTGTCATCGTTCTTCCTTGTACCGGCACCATGGCCAAATAGGTACATTTTTTACTGTTGAATTTTAGGCCCCAAGGAGCCCCGTTTAGTTCGATGGCTTCTAAGATTTTTCTTAGGCCCATTTCCGTTGACGCTATGGCATTTAGGTCATCAGCAAAGGCTTGCCCGTTAATGATAGTCTTCTCAGCCAATGGATATCCCACATTTTGTGGAAATTTCCTCAGTAGCTGATCGATGACCATATTAAAGAGCACTGGTGACAGTGGATCGCCTTGTAACACTCCGCGCTCCACTACCACTCTCTTGCTAACTCCTTTATCCACAATCGTCGTACAGAAGTCTGTATACAGATCTTTAACATATCCCATCAATTGCTCGCACCCTCCGTTCAGTTTCAGGGCTTGGAATACTGCCTTGTGGTAGACAGATCCATATGCGTTTTTCATGTCCAGTTGGGCTATATACACCGGTTTTACACGAGTACGTGCATTAGCGATGATAGCTTCTAGGAGGACAACATTTTCCGCACACCCATCAATGGGCAAGAATGCCTTCTGACGGAAATCGAATTTTGCAACTCTGACTATGCGTTTCGCAATGATTTTATTGAATAGCCTCAACACTGTTGACGCTATGGATATTGGTCTGTAGTCGCTAGGTTCCTTGCATTCATCGATTTTGGGGATAAATACAGTGTAGGACCTTTTCAGGCACTTTGGGATTTTCCCATTGTAAATTATCAAGTTCAGGAGTTTTTGCACAAGCCTGGTAGGTAACCTTTTTAATTCCTTGACTGGAATTCCATCTGGTCCCTTACTAGATTGTACTCTCATCTTCCGCAGAGCGAAAGTGAGTTCCTCCTCTTGTATCTCGTCCCAAACCTTATACTCCTCCTGCTTTCTCTGCATGTTTTCAACGTTTGGCACCTCACTGGTGTCGGACGCAAATTCTGCTGACCAATGTTCAAAGAAGTTTGGAATATCGGCCGTGGTACCTTTCTGTTCCAACTTTCCATTCAGGATCTTCCGAGACACTTTAGCCCTGTCTTTTTTCCATGCATTTCTCATCCGCATGTATTTCAAGCGTTTGAGTTTCCTTCCAGTTAGGTACTTCTTATTTTCATCCCTCGGCGCTTTGGCCTGTGGGATCTTCAGAGGTATTTCCCAATTGGAGGTCCATTTCTCAAACAGGCTGTTCAGTGCCTCGTCTACGTTCTCTCCTTGAATGGCCCTTTTACATACAATGTCAACCATTGCTTCCAACGAGTTTGGCTTTCGGCTTTTATGGCCTACCAGGTGTTGCAGCAGAGTCTGCATAGAGTTATCAGAGGCTTGTTCCTCGATACCTGCTGTGCCGTTCTCTATGGCATCATTTTCACTTCCCCCGTCAACTTGAACAGAGCCTGTCTGGGGTGTGTCGACAGGTGGTGAACTGTTTTCGGTATCTCCGACGGTGGGATCAGGGACACCTACTGTGATAATTTGTACCTCTTCTCTCAGAGTATCACTGATGGTGGTGTCAGTAACGCTCTCTGAGTTATTTTGCATGAGTTCCTTGTTTTCCAGATCTTGGAAAACAGCTTTTCGGATCTCATTGTACTTTTCAGACCTCTTGAGAATGGCTTGAATGGCCAAGAACGATCGCTTTGATCCCTTATTGAGCATGGCCATCGCAACGGCTCTGCCCACATAGGAGTCATTAGTAACGTCGTATTCCAATTCTGCGCACAATCTCATCTCTTCTTCGCTCCATCGACCTAAACCTTTCTTACATGACTTGTGCTTCGGAGTCGTGACGGTGGTATCACTTCCGATGCTTGCAAAGGCGTCATTTAGATTTTCGCCTTTGTGTTTCATCCCCCAGTGGATTTGTAGTCCTCTAAGGGTGGTGAACATGCCCTCACATTGCGTGAGTGGACATTCGATATTTTGGTGATCGTTCTTTCCGTAACCAGACGCGCCCATTTGTCGGGTGTATGCGCCTAACACACTAATACTTTTATTTTTTATTGTCATTTTGGTTATTAGAAATTTACGATTCGAGACACTACGATCTTTACTACCCTCATTCCACACCGCTGTTCTGAATGAAAGCTCTCAGCGTAAAGCGCACTTCCAAATGAACGTGATTGAGTAACAATAAGGTAGTCAGCCTCTGCGGTTTGTACTAGCGGTTGTACATTCCAAAGTTTTCTCAACGTTCTTTTTGGAGATTTCAAAGGAGATTACTAACACTGCTGTCCTCACAACTTTGTGTAAACATACGTAAACGCAAGCTGTGACTCTCCCGGACGGTGTAGATTTTACGAACAAGGCAAAGGAATTTTGGGAGTCAGGCCATCGAAATGGTTTTATTTGACTCTCTCTCCTTCACCAGTCGTATGGTTTCGGGTTATACACTGTTCCCCCGATACCTGTACCCACCTTAGATAGTGGATCGACCCCTTATGATTCGGGTCTAACCTCAGCCCTCCGTGGACTCGGGCTACATGTGTAGTGCTAGGCACTAGACATGCTTTTTGTATCATGACGTGCTCTCTCTGTGTGGCGCGAGAGAGTCATAAAATTTAATGGAATTAACCCCACATGAGGTTAATCCCCTATTCAAGGTTCACCCTACGATGTTTAGTACTGTGCAAATTGCTTTACACAGAGTAACAGCGGTACCTCGAGAAGGCCTCGTAGGACTAGAGCATTGTTTACGTGAAACTACTCCTTTTTGTTTGTCCAATAGCACATAGTAATTGCAGACTTAACGAAGAAAACCATCACTCCCAGTAAAGAGATATCATCAGTACAGCACCACCTGTAACCGGCCGTCAATTTCTCACGCACGCTGCACGCGATCGCTCCCCACGCTTTTTACTGGGCTGCGAATTTATTCGGCTCGCTTCCATCTCTCCTGAACCTTTTACAGTTCAGATACCCGGTACACATACGTGATAAACAGGCTTCGACCACCCCCAGGTGTCTTAATAAAAAACTTCCCTGGGCGAAGTTACTGAATAAGGGCATTACTGGGATCACTCTACACATATGATAATGTGTTTTTAGAGCAATGTGACACCTGCCTCACAGGGATCTCCTTGACGGAAGTCCCTCCACAGGCTCTGTGGTTACGGCACATCCCTTAATCCATGCTTGGTCTCGACGGAAACAAAACAAAGTTACCGTTCAAACCAAGGGGGTTCGTTCTACTAGTTCCCCGTTTTAGGCCGGATGTGTGGCGTATTTCCACAGTGTTGACCACTAAACTCATAGACCTCATAGACATCAACATCATAGAGTCAAGCTCAACAGGGTCTTCTTTCCCCGCCGATGGGCCCAAGCCCGTTCCCTTGGCTGTGGTTTCGCTAGATAGTAGATAGGGACAGTGGGAATCTCGTTAATCCATTCATGCGCGTCACTAATTAGATGACGAGGCATTTGGCTACCTTAAGAGAGTCATAGTTACTCCCGCCGTTAACTTGCGCTTGGTTGAATTTCTTCACTTTGACATTCAAAGCACTGGGCAGAAATCACATCGCGTCATCACCCGCAAGAGCCATCGCGATGCTTTGTTTTAATTAGACAGTCGGATTCCCCCGGTCCGTGCCAGTTCTGAGTTGATCGTTAAATAGTAACCGACGAAAGTGGTTCCAGCAGTCATATTGCTACTTCCACTGGCTTTCATAGCCGAACCATTCCATAGTAGGCCGCGGCAAGGGACCGAACTCAACCCGAAAGTCTTGTCCAGGCCCAGCACGTGAGCACACACCATTTCCTGATACGGCCCGATTACCCCGATCCTCAGAGCCAATCCTTGTCCCGAAGTTACGGATCCGATTTGCCGACTTCCCTTACCTACATTGTTCTATCGACCAGAGGCTGCTCACCTCGGAGACCTGCTGCGGATATGGGTACGAGCCGGTGCGACGCTCCCGTGTCCCTCTCCCGGATTTTCAAGGTCCGGCAAAACACCCCAGACGCCACAATAACTGCGACGCTCTTTGCAATCTTGACCCTATCTCTCCGTGAAGGAATTCCAGGGCGCTTAATTGCTCATGCAGAAAAGAAAACTCTTCCTGGGGGTTCTGACGGCATCTCCGGGTCTTTTTGGGTTACCCCGACAATATATCCACAAGGAATATATCGAAAGAGCGGTTCCGTCACCGGGTTCTGGAATTGAAACCAGATTCCCTTTCACCTAATCACAGTAGGGATCCATGAACATAACTCCCTTACAGTGATACC
>JABJWA020000134.1:30000-37530 GCA_020352615.2 Yoshiicerus persimilis
AACCTCGCTAGCACCATTGACGGAATTGAATGTCGGAGTCTCATTAGGCCTAAGCCCCCATCCTTTACCGACGTATAGAAGAAGTCGTTCGGAACGTTTCTGCCTGGTATGTGGAGCATGCCTTTTTTCCCCCTCAAGGAGTTTCTTATCATGCGATCGCACTTATCAAGCTTTACCGAGCTCAGTTTGCTCATTGAGAAGATATGGATAAGTTTAGGGATCAGATGTACGCGCAACACGTACAACTTCTCCTGTGGTTTCAAAGGAGCTTTAGCCAAGCGGGCCAGAAGCACGGACACTAATTCTGGCGCTGATTGGATGCCTCTAGATGTAAAGTGGGCTCCCAAATACCGCATAGGCTCGTCCTCTCTCATGCCTCTCATTGGAGACCCATTTATAAGGAACGTATGCCCCCTCTCCACCACAACTTTCCTTCCTCTTTTAGCAACCATAGCAAGGTACGAACACTTCTTGCTATTAAATTCCAATCCCCACTGTGCTCCATTCGATTCGACGAGTCCCAGAGAAACTCTAAGGCCAATTGCTGACGATGACACCAGGTTGGTATCATCTGCAAATGCCATTCCGTTCACTTTAACAGTCTCAGTTAAAGAAAAGCCCACCTCTTCAGGTATCTTTTTCAGCAACTGATCTATTACCATGTTGAACAGAACCGGGGAGAGGGGATCTCCTTGGAGTACTCCCTTCTCCACCGTAATAGGCACTGCTTCACCATTGTGTACAATGGTGGTATGAAAGTCCGCGTAAAGATCCTGCACGTATTCGATTAAGCCATTGCTAGCCCCATTGCACTTTAGCGCTTCAAAAACCGCAGTGTGGTAGACCGACCCGTAGGCGTTACGCATATCTAAGTTTGCCAGGAAAAGAGTTTTGCACTCCTTTCTCGCTTTGGTGATCAAAGCTTCTAGCAAAACAATATTGTCGCGACACCCGTCAATGGGAAGGAAAGCCTTCTGCCGGTAGTCGAAGTTTGCATTGGCCACAATTCGTCTAGCCATGATCTTGTTGAATAATCTCAAGATCGTGGATGTTATAGAGATTGGTCTGAAGTCACTTGGTTCTTTACATTCATCCTTTTTGGGGATAAATATCGTGTTTGACTTTTTCAAGCAGGCAGGCATTTTCCCACTGTAGATTATCAAATTGAAAAGCTTGACCAGGATCTGAATGGGCATCAATTTTAGTTCCTTTACAGGAACACCATCAGGGCCCGATGCAGTGTCCTTGGCCATGTCACGTAGTGCCTTTTCAAGCTCCAACGTTCCAACGCTCTTCCATACCTCATAGGAGTTACCGGAGTGCTGCATATTGGTTATGTCTGCTGAGGAAGCGGATTCATTTTTAAAGGTTTCAGACCAGTGCTCCAAAAACCCCTCAATCTCTTTGGGTTTCCCCGTAGAGTAAATCTTTCCACTTAAAATATCTCGAGCTACCTTTGCTCGGTTCTTTCGCCAGGCAGTTCTTAGGCGCTTGTACTTTAAACGTTTGAGCTGCTTTCTAGTCAAGGGCTTCCCTTTGAACGGAGGCTTAACCTTCGGTAACAAAAGGCTCCCTTCATAACGAGCCGCCCATTCGTCCAAGTACTCACACAGAGCGGTATCAATGCTCTTACCTTCGATTGCCTCTTTAAGCATCTGGTCAACCTTTGATGAAGCGTAAACTTCATCGCATTCCATCCATTCCTCACCCAACAGGTACTCCAACATGCAACGGATATCACCATTTAAAGGTTCCCCATTGACTTCTTCCTCTGGTGCCATACAATCGTCAGACTCTTGAGGAGTTGACTCACTTTGAGCACCATCGGAACTCTCTTGGACGTTGGGATTAGGTACATTGTCCCACAAGGCGAACAACTGCTTCCTCAACGTCCAGTACTGTTCAGTCTTACGGACTTTCTCTACTGCACTAAACGATCGCGTACTGCCCCAACTTTTCAGCTGGTTGAAAATCAGGGTGACTAGCCCCTTTTCCGCAGACTTCGCTTCGTATTCAATTTTGCAGACCATACGGAGTTCCTCCTGGGACCATCTAGTCCTAGGCACTTTATTATTTTGTTTAGAAGGAGTATGCGTCATATGTACATCATTATCGCGTATCACCTCCTCGCCATTAGACGTACCATTAACATCAGGTACATCCCTATGGCTCCTCGCCTTATGCACACCTAATCCTATCTTAGAAGAAAATGATCGGTTGCATCCACCAATTCGACAACGATATTCGTTGTTCTTCTCGCTGCCCACCCCAGTGTATAAGTCCACTGGACGAAACTCTTCGCATATAGTTTGTTTCATAAAGACATAGAGATAATTTATTCGGGTAATACACACTACAGCCTGAGTAAGGTTCGGCACCACCCAACCGCTCATACCCTTTGACTTGCAGTGGGGTTAAATGGAGAGGACATTCAACCAAACGCTTCAAGTCCCCGCGCGACCCTCCCTTTCAACGGGTCCCTCGTGCAAGACGGTTTTGCAACTCAGGAGTGAGGATCTAGAAACCCATTAAATGAGTCTCCTACGAACCGCCCGCTTTTACTTCACAGGTTCGCTTCTATTATTATATTTTAGATGAACTAAAAATAAAATAATAGTTTTGAAAGCGCGGCAACCTTAGCTACATCAGGATCTGCGCAACCATCAGGCAAATCCTGTCATCAGCGTCAGGTGAGCATACACCGGCTTTCCGGAAAACTGTTGGCGTTACAGTCTCCCTCTCTATCCGTTTCCAGCATAGAGGTAGACGGACTCGTACATTTAGACCGTCTAAGTGGGTTTGGCAGATTTAGTTATCATAACGTTAGAGGGAAGGTCGTGGCTTCAGCCAGTTTACCTTAGGCTAGGGTTCCTAAGAAACTTAGGGAAGTGGTACCGTCAGCAAACGCGTCGCAACTAACGTGTGCGGCCATTACAACACTATTTCCTTAGGGCCTTCACCATCAGGTTTCCCCAGATGCCTCGCCTCCGTCATGGCTCCTTAGATAGGCAGAACTATTGGAAGGGAGCCCTTGCCGGACAGTCAAGGACAGGCGCCATCAGAACGGCGTCATAACCCTTGGCTGCCGCCAATTGTTGTGGCCAATGTCTGCAACTAGTCCTGAGACCGTATCCATCTAAGGGACTCGGGGTGCTTGGGCTGGGTACGCCTGTCAACACCGACGTCTCCACACCATTCCTTCAGGTAGCCGGACTCATACATACAGTCCGTCTACCAGTATATAGACATTGTCTTCCAAAGAAGTCATTGTCTGCCATGCGTTCAATTTAGACATTGTCTTCCGCAGAAGGCCCTGTCTGCCATGCGTTCAACTAGTGCATATGCATACCGAATACGTTTGCACGTTTGAGAGTGTGGTACTTTTCTGCTACCTCAGCACCCACAAAACCATCATAGTTGAGTTCTGTACCTTAACAGCAGGTGTGCGCACCATCTCTCTGAAAGACAGCATTATAGCTGTCGTCCTCTCTATCTGTTTCCAGCATGATGGAGAGGTCACGGACTCAAACATTATAGTCCATTTCATTGGTTTGGTATATTTCAACATAACGTGTTAGACTGTACCTTCCGAGGAAGGCCTGTCTGCTATGCGTTCAATAGATCAACCAGTACAATATACGCTATTGGAGCTGGAATTACCGCGGCTGCTGGCACCAGACTTGCCCTCCAATAGATCCTCGTTAAAGGATTTAAAGTGTACTCATTCCGATTACGGAGCCTCGTATGAGTTCCGTATCGTTATTTTTCGTCACTACCTCCCCGTGCCGGGAGTGGGTAATTTGCGCGCCTGCTGCCTTCCTTGGATGTGGTAGCCGTTTCTCAGGCTCCCTCTCCGGAATCGAACCCTGATTCCCCGTTACCCGTTACAACCATGGTAGGCGCATAACCTACCATCGACAGTTGATAAGGCAGACACTTGAAAGATACGTCGTCGGTACAAGACCATACGATCAGCAAAGTTATTCAGAGTCACCAACAAAACAGTCCCGAAAGACTGATTGGCTTTGATCTAATAAAAGCGCTCCTTCCTGTAAAGGTTGGAGCTCTGTGCATGTATTAGCTCTAGAATTACCACAGTTATCCAAGTAGTATAAGTGCGATCTAAGGAACCATAACTGATTTAATGAGCCATTCGCGGTTTCACTTTATTTTCGCTTGAACTTAGACATGCATGGCTTAATCTTTGAGACAAGCATATGACTACTGGCAGGATCAACCAGGTAGCTATGAATTATACAACTAATTCATTTCATTTGTAACACCGAGTTTCAACACGTTTAGTATGTGTACACTCTCACACAGCAGCTCAATATTTACTTTCGTAATAACATGCTAACTGTATGAAAAGTGAGTGAAGTGAACACACCGTGCATCAAAATCTCACGTATACATTACACACAATTTCCATTCAGAATTTGTGCTTTAGTTTTGTGTTGCTAGAACTGCGAACAGTTGTTAGCTTTTTATTATCTTTTGCCCAAACCATCTCAAGCCTTTTGATTATATAGATTTTCATTCGCTTCAATATTATATTTACTTGCTTGGTTCTTTACAAAGGAACAATCTCTCACAAAGTCAGAGTCTCAATTGTACCGAAGCACATAAAGACGTGGCTGTGATGCCATCCATATCTGTAATACACAAAGTTTTGCAAAAGTTCATTTACAAGCACTCACATAATATAAATTACATGCATTGTGCTGCTATTTATTACTTCTGCATAAACTTGTGTATTTTCAATGCCGGCTTTACAGAAATACAATTCACGTAAAACCTTTTGTACAAACAAACTGAATTAATTTGTCTCTTGTACACACAGATGCGTAATCATTTATACATTTTATTATTAACGTACATTATACATACACATCCAATTTAACAACTTACAGACCTATTCCACAACCCAGATTATCAAATTGTGTACTAGGTCTGAAGCTAATGTTATATATACTGCAAATTCCGAAAGTTTGTTAAAGCCTCCCCCTTTTTCTCATACAAAAGTATAATACATTTAGGTTTCCGGCAAAATTTTCGTTTATATATTTGCAACATTTTTTAGCTAGGCACTTTCCAAGTAAATGGCACAGCGCTTCGCTGTTAGTTCGACATTTTTCGATTTTTTACGTACATTTGTACTGTTTCATTTAAGGAGCAAGCTCCATATACATTTTTTGCATTTGGCATGTGAGCATGTACTGCAACATTGATAAACTCTTGGTAAATCTCACTTACAATACAGCACATACTTAATTTCAACTCACACTAGGAAGGACAGCTACGCATACTGAAAGGACGCACAATGTTGATATTTCAGACTTTATTGTACTTTAGCCCATTCTTCTTCAACTTCACTGTCTTTCCATACATATACCAAAGTGCCCCTATGACCATTACATTTACAAATATTAAATCATTGCTTCCACAATGTTAATTTACCTTTACTAAATTAGAGCTTAATGTTGCCATGGTAACCCACCTGTCCAATTTCGAGTAAGATGAGCCAATAAAGAGTAACGAAAATAAAGACTACACGGCCCTCGGTATACTTACATTTACGTGTTCAGATAAAAACTTGTAATTATTTCCCAATGTTGAGCTTTGTGTTGCCATACAGAACCGAAACTGCCAGCTTATGCGAGAATGCAAACCTAAGCAAAACTTGCCTCTAGTTTGTAATGGTGTTTGCATGCTATGTGTTATGTAATGCGTTGTACACTTCTGAACCTAAAGGACTTTTCCAATTCTGTATGTGAGCTCTATGGGAAAAGTGAGACGACCTGCTTTTATCGTTTAAGGTCACCGCAGCAGATTGCTTGTGGAACAGAGCATTCAGTTTTGTCAGAAACACTTTACAAATGGTTGTAGGGCTGCCTCTTCAATGTGTGCAGGGAAAATTTTAAACGTAGAGATGAAGTAGAATCTGTTCCATACAATCAATCTAATTGTTAGTGAACTTGTTTTGTATAAGCAGATGTCTAAGCAACATTTTAGTTAAGTCATTATTGTAATTAGGTCACATAGCTTAGGTAACATAACAAAAATCTAATGTACTTAAAGTTACATGTAATCTATATTTATTCATAGTAAAGAAACATGTATTTTACACACAGGTAATTTGTGAATTTGTTTTTGGCTTAGGTGCTTTTTCGTAATTCTAGTTTTAGTGTAGTTTTAGTTTCAGGATGACAATAATCGGTCCTTTAAGGGCATATTAGTGGGTATTCTTTATGCATTTTAATACGAATCTATTTTTTGCAAAAGTTCTACGTATTGTTGGAAAGAAATTCACACGCAAAATAAAGTTAACGATTGTATCAATAATAAAATAAGTTTGATGTATGAGATGTCATTCTCTCAAACTTTAAACTATAACTAACGAATTTTCAAATTTCAAAGTTTTGTGTCTTCTTTATGGATTAGTCCTGAGCATTAAGTGTCTTGATGTGTGTGTGTGGTATATGGATTTGTATTTTCATTTTACATTGCTATATATAATTATAAATATACTTGCATATTTACATGTATTTATGTCATATTTAATTTCCCCCTAGATCTACAATTTAGCCAGTTCAAAAGTTTAGTATCCGAAGATTCAAGTCAAAGTAAAATTTTCCAAATTTCGGGAATTTCAAGTTCAATATCAAGTAAACCACGACATTTATTCAAATTAATGTCCATATTTCACTTTCACGTTTTTTAACAAGGCCTACAAATACAAATCTGTTATTTAGTCATCCTTTCGCTTTCTATTGCAAAGCTTTGCCTTTAACATCAAGAGTCAAGTTATCTCCGCGTTTAAGCTTACTGCAGGCTATATTGGGTTCACAATTTCGGAAGTGTTGGACAAGGTGTATTCAAGTTGCCAGTTAATTTCCTAAATATTGAAAGCGACCTTGGGAAAATTAGAAAACTCTGCATTTTGGCCGGTTTAAACTATTCACAACAAGGAAGAAGGATATCATATTTGATTTATAAATTATTTTTCTTTTCACCGAGCAGACCATATACTCCAGTGGGACTTACATTTATTTATTAAAGCTATTCAGACTGCTAATACCCAGGTTATATATTTAAAACCCATTGGCAATTCAAAAAAGTAAATCACAATTAGAATCAAAATATCCCCTACGGATACTTAGAGTCAGTATCCTTAACTTTTTATTTTTTCTTAATTTTTTTACAGAAATGGATTCGAAACAGCGAGACCGTGAAGCTATTCTGAAGCTTCACTTAAATGGTAAACGGCCAGGTGAAATTTTTAGGTTGCTAAAAAACACCGGTACCAAAAGGAAAACTGTTTATAATGTTGTGCGACGGTATTTGAAAACTGGAAGTGTGAACGACAGACAAAGAAGTGGCAGACCTAGGACCAAACGGACTCCAGATATGTTAAAGGCAGTGGAAGCTAGAATCCAAAGCAACCCTCTTCGATCAGCCAAAAAGCTTGCCAGACAATTCAAAGTTTCATATACAACTATGAAAATGACCTTAAACAATGATCTGCAAATG
>JABJWA020000135.1:0-37350 GCA_020352615.2 Yoshiicerus persimilis
GATTTTTGATGTTTGCTTTAGGCTCTTATTCCATTTAAATATAACTCTAATATTATGCTTAGCATTATTTTTTACAAACTAATAATTGATACACGTGTAAGTATCGCTTATGTCTACAGTAATGCAAAGGTTTTGTTTCTGGTGTCATTTTAAGCATTATTCTACGGACAAAAGGTGATGATAAGGAATAGTTTTGTGATGATTCATTCGAAACATTTTAATTATGTTCCGTCTATTTGTAAAATTTTAGTTCTGCAAATCTGCAATTGAGTTTTATTATCCATGGTAGTTTAACGAATAGATGTATTCTAAGGTTAATTATCTTATAAGAATCACTCAACGAAAAATGGGCTATTAACTGAAAAGAAACCGTTGTTTATCTGTTAGTGCCAATCGCTTATATCTACAATAATGTGCTTATAATTGAACATTATAATAAATGCAAATTATATTCACCTGAACTCGAATTTTAATGCCAAGAGATTTAGAAAAAAGTGTAGGAATTAATAAAGTGAGAAATTAATACGTTCGGCAATAGAGGTATTTCGTGTCTCATAGTTGGACTACAGTATGCAGTAGTTGTCAAGTGGAGTGTTACCCTTCACCATGAGGGATATGAAAATCTCAATTGGAATAATGAACGGACAATCAAGTTTTGATCTTAATGGACAAAATCATATTAATTGTGTTATCCAGCACAGTTTGCATGAATGTGACAGTTGTTTGTTTTTGAATTATAAAGCAGGAACCGAATGAAAGTCCAAACGGTTTGCAAGCTCTTAATTTTCGAATACAGTATTTATTCTGAATTTCTCGTCTCCAATTTCGGAGAAATACTCTGGATTGCCCGGCCACATCTCCTAAGATAGCTACGACTAATTTCTCCCAAAATAGGGAATTAATACATAGAGTAGGGAAAAGCATGTACATAGAAAGTGGAATATGCCTCACTAATTTAATGGCACTAAAAGTGGCAAGCATGGGACTTGTATTTAAACCAATTAAAACCATTGCCACCGCATTTGACGTCATATCGTTTAGATATTCATTGAGTAACATCAATATTTGATACATACGAATGCATGAATGAATGGTGTCATCTTTGTCTTCAATATGGCAAATAGCAGGCGGGCCTATTGATTTCAAGACAAAAGTGGTTTGAGTACAATAGAGGAAAAATACGCCTCCAAACAAATGAGTTGCCACTACACAATGGATGGCTGCTAGAAAACTTGTGATGAAAACGGCGAATCGAGTGAGACAGAAAGTTTGGACTTCCACTGGAAAAGTTTCGCTTAGAAGCCTTTGAATTGGATTCCAGTCCTCTCCGAAGGTACACTGCAGTGAAAGTGAAACACACATAAAAAATGTTATTATGCATATTAAGGGTACCGTTTTTGCCAACAATATTGCTTTTCGTTTTTCTTTTTCCTTTGCCAATTTGCTCCCAAAGTTACTGTCTAAATCTTCAAATAAAATAAAATTCATAGTCAAGTACAATTAAAAACATGAGATAAGAGTTTTCTGTGTTGGTGTACCTGAAAATTGTATGAATCGTGACTCGAATGAAAGCGTTTACCAAGATTACAAACTCTCTTCCTTTTAGGATAACCAAGATATCGTATACCAATATAATGATAGTGAAAATGTAAATGATGAAGTAAATGACAATTTTGTGTGCTTGAAATGTGGGATCTGGATTATACAGTTCAATCAGCAAACGGACCGACATGTAGAGAAATGCGATTAGGACGAACCCAGCAGCAAAAATCCAATTGAAGTATTGCATTTTGGAATTGCTGATTCTGAAGCAAAGTTGTTTTTCATCCCATTCAAATGGTGCAGCTTTAAGATAACAGAACATTTTACTAGCTTGAGCCGTGATATGCCAATAAATTTGGAAATAATTGTCAGACGTAATTTCCACAGTTTTTCTTTTTCTTGAGCGTAACATTTTCATATTGTCAATTAAAACAAAGGCGAACTAATTGCATATGCAGTGTTAAAGTAAAAACGGAACGGCACCCGCAAAGTAAACGAAAGAGTTGACGTGTCTGCCCAAATTCTTAATAATTCAAGCAGAAAAATTTCTGCTTGAATTTTTGAATTAATTAATTGAATTAATTTCTGCTTGAAAATTTCTGAGTCGGCTTAAACGGCTGAAAATTCTTATAATTTCTTAGGAAATGTGTCTGTTTAAGAAATCAAATTGAAGAATTACTTAAATTGAACTCTCTTTGATTTGCAGTAATTGATACATTGCCAGCAGTTTTAAATGCTGACTCTTACTCACCCAGTTCTGGAATGCTTCTTGAGGACAGCATTCACTACTTAAATACGAGTCTTTCTTAAATAAATCCTTGTCTTGCCTTATCTCTTTAATTTACTACGGAAGTGAAAACATTCTTATAAGTATGCCAGGGATGTAAGTTAATCAAAATGATTACTCCAAAATATACTTTACTATTGTTCCTATAATATGATTCTCTAGATAGACTTAATTGAAACATTCTTTTTGATTAAGGCAGTAAGTTCTTTCCATTCCAATGTTGTGTACGTGTAAAGCCTTTCTATGCATATTATATGATTGACCGACTTGCCAGCAGTTGAGGGATTTATTCTTGTTGAATAGCCTCTGCTCCATCCATAAGGCTGTAGTAGTTTTGCTTTGCTATGCAAATAAAAATAACTTTTAAGTTCGCCAGGCAAATAAGTAAATCAAGATATTTAATACAAAATACTCCTTTCTGATGTTCCTGAAATAGGATCTTTAACCGAAATGAAATCCTATAGCAAAAGTCAATTAGTAGTTTGTTAACCCGGAGTTAAGTCAAAATAGTTCATAGTATGTACATATATATGTACAAATTCAAAAGTTATACTAAAAACTTGTAGTTTGTGTTTGCAATGTATATGAGTTAATCAAAATACGTAGTAATACAAAATACTCCTTTCTAATGTTCCTCTAATTGGATTCGTTAATCGAAATAATACTTTGCTAGCCAAAATTAAATAGATGTTTGTTAAATCAAGAGTAAAGTCAAAATACTTTACAGGATGCATAATGAGTACAAATTCAAAAATTATACTAATGAAAACACCTCTGACAATTTACACTTCCTGTCTAAGAAATCACAATAATTAGCAATTTTTCAAAGCCGAAGTAAGCCTTATGTTTCAAAATAAGTAAACACAATTTTAAAATCCTTTATTTTATTTCATATATTATTTTGTGTTTACAGAAACCGATTTTTAACGTTTACTTTAGCCTCTTACCTTACCTCATTATATAACTCTAATATTATTTTTAGCATTATTTTTACAAATAAATACAGTGATAGATGTGTAAGTATTTGCCTAGATCTACAATAACGCAAAGCTTTTGTTTCTGGTGTCATTTTAAGCATTATTCTACTGACAAAAAATGATGATAAGGTGTAGCTTTGTGATTATTCATTCGTAACATTTGAATTGTTCCGTCTATTTATACAATTGTAGTACTACAAATAAGTTTTATTATTTAGTGTAGCTTAACGAATAAATGTATTCTAAGGTTAATTATCTTATGAATGCATCAACGCAGAAATGAGCTATTAATTGAGAACAAACTGTTTGTTGAGAAGCAAAATCTGTTGGTGCCAATTGCTTATATCTGTAATAGTCTGCTTAGAATTGAAAAATATAAACAATGCAGTTTACATTCACATGAACCCGAATTTTCAATTCGGTAGGGGTTTAGAAATATTGTAGGGAATAATAGTGTCTTATATACAACAGTGAGAAATTAATACAATTGGATATTGAGGTATTTCGTGTCTGAGTTAGACTACAGTATACATTTGGCAAGTTGAGTGTTAAATATCCTTTACTTTACCATGGTAGATACGAAAGTCTCAATTGGAATAATGAACGGACTATCAGATTTTGATCTCAACGGTCAAAATCATATTAATTGTGTTTTCCAACACAATTTGCATAAATGTGACAGTCGTTTGTTTTTGGATTATAAAGCAGCGACCGAATGAAAGTCCAAACGGTTTGCAAGCTCTTAATATTCGAATACAGTATTTATTCTGAATTTCTCGTCTCCAATTTCGGAGAAATAAATTGGATTCGTCGGCCACACCTCCAGCGTTAGCCACGATGCTTTTCTCCCAAAGCAGGCAAATAATAGACAAAATTGGGAAATACACGTACATGGAAAGTGGAATATGTCTAACTAATTTTATGGCACTAAAAGCGACAAGCATATGAACTGAATTTAAACTAACTAAAGCCATTCCAAAAGCATTTGACCCAATTTCGTTTATGTATTCATTAAGTATCATTATTATTTGATAAATACGAATGCGGTAACGAATCCTGTCATCTCTGTCTCCAAAGTGTTTAATTCCTGGGCCTATTGATTTCAAGACGAAGGCAACTTGAGTGCAGTACATAAACGCTAGGCCTACAAACAGATGTAATGTCGCTGCCGCATGCATGAATGCTTGAAAACCTGCGATGAAAACGACGAATCGAATGAGAAAAAAAGTGTGAACATCCTCTGGGAAAGTCTCTCTTAAAAACCTTTGAAATGGATTCCAGTCATCTCCGTAGGCAGATTGCAGTGAAAATGAAATGCACATTAGAAATAGAGCTATGTATATTAAGGGTATCATTTTAGCCATTAATATTGCTCTTCGTTTTTCTTTTTCCTTTTCCAATTTACTCCCAAATTTACTTGCTGAAATTTCAAAACAGGTAATAATATTTAATGGGGAATATTAAGTGCACCTTATAAATAATCGGTTTAACTCACTAAAAATAATCATCTTGCCTCAAGTATCATCGCTTAGAACTGATAATATATGTTTGCCTCGAGTTTTAGTACAAATTGCTAATATAAAAGTACTTTTGCCTCAAGTATAGTACCAATTATTTGAGGATTTGGTACTAGACTTGAGGCAAAAGTCCATTTATATTAGCAATTTGTACTAAAACTTGAGGCAAAGGTATATTATCAGTTCAAAGTGATGATACTTGAGGCGGGATAAATATTTAATAGGTAAACGTATTTATATGAGGCAAAGTGACTATTTTTATTGAGATGAATCGATTATTTATGAGACCAATTAAATAGGAGCCATAATTAATTACACTTAAATAGATTAGAATAAGAGTTTGTTGTGTTGGTGTACCTGAAAATTGTATGATGAATCGAATGAAAACGTTTGCTAACATTACTATCTCCCTTCCTTTCACGATACACGCAATATCGAATACCATTAAGATGGCAATTAAAATATAAAAGAAGATATAAATGACAATTTTGTGTGCTTGAAATGTGGGATCTGGATTATGCAGTTCAGTCTGCAAACGGACTGACATGTAGAAAAAAAATAGTAGGAGTGGCCAATCAACAAAAATCCAATTCAAGTACTGCACTCTGGAATTGGTGATTCTTAAGCAAAGTTTCTTTTCATCCCATTCAAATGGTGTTGCTTTAAAAAAACCGAATACTTTAAAGAATCGACCGAGTTCTTTCCAATAAATTTGGAGATAATTCTGAGAAGTAATTTTCACAGCCTTTCTTTTTCTTGCACCTAACATTTTCGTATTGTCTATTCAAAATGGTACAGGAATTGTATATGTGGGATTAAAGAAAAATAAAACAGCACCAGCAAAGAAAACGAAACAGGTGATGTGTCTGCCCACGTTCCTATGAATTCAAGCAGAAATTGAATAGAGTCGGCTGAAAACCACAGAAAATCCAAAAGAAATTTCTTAGGAAAAGGGTCTGTTGTGCTTGAATAAATACAATAAGTTGTAAGATCGCTATTGAAAAGTTTCACGAATTACGTAAACTCTCTTTGTTTCACAGCAATTGATACATTGACAGTTTGTCAGGGGTTTTAAATGTTGACTCTGACTCACCCAGTTCAGCAATACTTTTTGAGGACAGCATTCACTCCTTAAATACGATTGTGTAGTATCTGCTATCTTTAATTTGCTGGGGAAATGATAATATTTCTTAGAAGTTTGCTAGATACGTAAGCAAATCAAGATATTTAATAGAAAATATTCCTTTCTAATGTTCCTGTAATCGGAATCTCTCATCGAATCTAATTGAAGCCCTGCTTGGTTAACATTGTAGTAATTTCTTTTCATTCCAACCTGTTTGCTTTTAAATTTTTTTCTATGCGTATTACATGGTTAACTGACCTTCCCATCAGTTCAACGAATTTCTCTTTTCGGATAGTATCTGCTACATTCTTAAGGCTGTACTAGTTTTGTTTTGTTGTGTAAATAGAAATAACTTTTATGTAGTGTGCCAGGTATGTAAGCAAATCAAGATCTATATTCTTTAACCGAAATAATATTTTGCTTGCAAAAGTCAATAATTATTTGTTTGGAGTTAATGCAATATCTTCCTTTCTGATGTTTTTCTAAATCGAAATGCCATTGTAAAAGACTTTTCCCGAGCTTTGTATGGTCAAATATTTTTATACGTCCCTGATAGCAATAAGAAATTGGAGTTAAATTCCTAGTTAACACTTTAGGACATGCAAATGTAATAATACAATACTTGTGAAAATACCTCAATAAATTGCAATTCATTAGTGCCTTTGGGGCTCAATATTAAATAGATCTTTATTGTCTTTAATTAAGCTGTATTATATCCATTTACAAAAACTTCATAGTACTGAACATACCTTTTCAAAAACTACTAAACGCTTTACATTATTTTGGAAACTTTTGGAGCAGGTACTCTCTTGAAGCAAACCAGATTTTAAAACACTGGCATTTGAGATCATGTATATTTAATTAGTCTAGTACAATCAACTACATAAGTGACATTTAATTTTGCTTAATATAAATATATTTATTGAAAAGTTTTGCCAATACGTACAATTAACACAATTTGCCAATACATTTTATTATTATAACAATGAAATGTTATTATCCGTGTTTCCAGAGAACAAGCAAGCTCTATTGCACCCTTGTACCATAGTATCTCGGTGGGAGCTCTTTAGGGTCTGCTAACGATAAAATATCCTTTTTGGCCTTTTCAGATTCGTCTTCGTTGTAAAAAGCCATGACCCTTCCAGTGTATGACAAATAAGGCTGTAGATTTGTCATCAAACCACGGAAATCTTCAGAACCTACATAGAATTAAAAATATTAATTGGTTACTAATACCTAGTTATTTTGTGAAACATTTTAATACAATATGTTATTGATTTCACTGTCTTACAATTAATAAAAATTATATGCTTGTACAAGTTCTGGAAGTACGCTTCTGTAGTTGTCGCCCCATAAATACAAGAGTTCAGAGCTAGATGTAAACGAACATTTAATTAGGTTTCCTTATTTCAGCACATGCATTTTAACATTTAACCAATTTCAACGAAATAATGGGTGTACTCAAATAAACCGAAATTTACTTGATACTGCTGTTAAATAATAGTGTGAGAATTCGTTAAGAATATTTACAGAAGTTTTACCGTTCGATTCGGCAACTTGTGCCATTGTAAAATTCCTGATATTATCAGCTAAAAAGATTGCTTGGTCACAATGAGGGCGACTGGCAATCACATTCTTTATAGCCCGACGTCCTTTCTCGTACAATTGATTGAAATGTTTTCGCATTGCGTGAATAGCGTCTCGAACAAATTCTTTACTGAGCATGCATTCGTCAATATGCCAATCCCCCCCAAAGTCCACCAAATTTTAAAAATCAACATTATTTATCGAAACTGGATTTATCAGCAATATTTCACTATTTCAGTTGTTCTTACTTGGGCAACCGTCTCTGGTGTATCCTTTAACTGAATAAGGAAACCATTCTATTGTTTCTTTATCCTCCTGAGCCTCCTCTAAAATCAGACGGGATGGTAAGAAATGCACATTGCAAACACAACGGTTAGAAAAACTTGCTGTAGCTAGAATTCGCAGAGGAAGTATTAAAGTTCACGATCATATAAAACCACCACATGAATAAGTTATTGCCGAACATACATTTTCAAAAACTGTTAAATCTTTTACTTTATTAAATAAATTATTTTCTGGTATAACAAAACTGAGGTGTTTAATTTTTATCTTAACTTTCTACAGCATTTATATTTATTAATATTTTGCAAACTCAAATTATGTTCAATAATATGGACATGCTTAAATATTGGAACGTTTATAGACAAGGTGCGTACAATGATAATCAGAAAGCTAATGTGTAACACATTAGTAACTATATTTGCGTGCGGCCAGTCAAAATATGGAAAATTTTTCCAAATTGAAAAAAGGTGTAATACTGACCGAGTTCTTTCCAATAAATTTCGAGATAATTCTGAAAAGTAAATTTCACAGCCATTGTTTTTCTTGCACCCAACATTTTCGTATTGTCAATTCAAAATGGTGCAGGAATTGTAGATGTGGGATTTCAAAAAAGAAAATTTTTTCTTTCTAGTTTTCTTTGCACCAGCAAAGAAAACTCAACAGTTGATGCGCTGCCCACAAGTTATAAGATCGCTATTGAAAAGTTTCACGAATTACGTAAACTGTTTTTGTTTCACAGCAATTGATACATTGCCAGTTTGACAGGAGTTTTAAATGTTGACTCTGACTCACCCAGTTCAGCAATACTATTTGAGGACAGGATTCACTCCTTAAATCCGATTGTGTATCTGCTATCTTTAATTTGCTAGGGAAATAAAAATATTTCTTAGAAGTTTGCCAGATACGTAAGAAAATCAAGATATTTAATAGAAAATATTCCTTTCTAATGTTCCTGTAATAGGATTCTTTAGAAATCCTATTACAGGAAATCTCTCATCTTTAGAAACCTCTCATCAAATCTAATTGAAGCCCTGCTTGGTTAACATTGTAGTAATTTCTTTTCATTCCAACCTGTTTGCTTTTAAAAATTTTCTATGCGTATTACAAAGTTAACTGACCTGCCCAGCAGTTCAAAGAATTTCTCTTTGCAGATAGTATCTGCTCTATACTTAAAGCTGTACTTAGTTTTGTATTGCTGTGTAAATAGAAATAACTTTTTACTGTGCCATACCAGGTATGTAAGCAAATCAAGATATTTTATAGATAATATTCCTTTCTATTGTTCCTGTAATAGGATTCTTTAGAATTAATATTTTGTTAGCAAAAGTAAATTTGTTCTTCGTTAAATCACGAGTCACAAGTCAAAATACTTTATAGTAAGCACAAATTCAAAGTTATACTACCAATGAAAACACCTCTGTCAATAAGGATGTGCTCTTTTTGTTTTGCTAAATAAAAACTTCTTTGTGTGATAGTTAATAAGGAAATGACTATGAAATAAGGAATAGTCTTCCTTTCTGATGATTTTATACACAGCATATACGAAAGAGTTAAATTACGAGTTAAGACTTTAGTGCAATTGCAATGCCACCAATTTAAAACTTATGACAATACTTCAGCAATTCATTATTTCCTTGGTGGCTCCTTATTAAAGAGATAGTTATTTTCTACAATTAAGCTTCAAGAACTTTGTAGTACTGAACGTACCTTTTCAAAACTACAAAATGCTTTATATTATTTTTTCGTATAAGATAACTGAGCCGGTAATTTTTATCTTAGCCTTTTCCTCATTATATATTTATTATCATTTTGCAAACTCACATTAAGTTGGCGTTCTGAAATGGAGTTAATTTCTGTGATGGTTAACTTATTTGGCGTGCGGCACAAAATGGTACTCTTTTAAGTATGCGAGGTAAGTAAGGAAAACAAGATATTCAATGCAATACAAAATATTACTTTCTGTTGTTCCTGTAATAGGTTTCTGTAACCGAAATACTATTTACATAGAAGGTTTTCCATGGCTGATATAGAAATACAATGCGCAAAAAATGGTCTTGTTCTTGGCAATACCTCCATACAAGAAAATACTTTTCTCAGCAATTAAATTCATTAATTAATAAACCATTCAACCAATGCATTTAATGAAGTAGCAGAAGCGACACAGATTTAACAGCGTCCTCTGAACCGTAGCGAATCAATAGAAAAAGTTTAAGTAGTGGTAAGAATGCACCACTTACGTGCATATCTTTACTTATCTTTTCTCTATACAATTTTCCAGCTACACAACACTTTTGGTCACAAAATAGAGATGAAGCCAGCGGCCAACACTCTGTTGTATATACATAACTCGCAAGGTGCATCTTCAAACGTGAAGATTTTTAAGCCAATCGTGTTGACGGGGTGGCCCCTGAGCTTTTGACTTTGTCTCCAATGATGGAAGAGCGCGCGACTTTCATCCTATCCTCCCCACTCATAGTTCCGCTTCCACTGATATGCAAGACTTTATGCCTTTAAGTGTTCTATATAGCGAAGCGAGTCTAAGCTTATAGTTTTTCTATGGCAACTGAGCAGCAGGGGTTGCTGAACTGTAGGCTCTATTCTATATATAAAATTCAATTTTTTTAGTTGATGTCATTTATCGATCACACCCATTTTTGCAGGGGACCTTCCTCGGAACCCCAAGAACATACACAGAAAGTTTTGGCTAATTATATTGAACCGTTCATGAGTTATAGAGCCAACAGACAGACAGACAGACAGACAGACGGACGGACAGACAGACGGACAGACAGACAGATTGTTCAGGTCATTATTATAAAGTAGCTTCCGCTACTTAATAATTGATTATTGGTTTTGACGCAATACAGTTAATCAATAAATAGATATTCTGTTTATTTACTCTCTCTCCTATTTCCAGAACTTCTTTGAACTCCATTAAGACTTCTCTGTAGTCCTGCTGTTTAAATTTGTGCATGCAATGCAAAGTTAACACATTGCATACGGTATGCCTGCAATTTCTACAGTTGAATCAGAAATTTTGAAGTAAATAAAGTTCTGGTGTTACCCTGACTTTATTCGATTATTCGATTTTTGTTGAACAGTGAAATAAATAATTTAGACGCGACGCCTAGTCCGAAAAAATACTTAAGAGGAACATGCTAAATTTTTGTAAGATTATGATGTAATTCATTAAACAGCAATTTTACCATGTCTTCAATAGCAAATCGCAGAAGGTGAAATGGACTACAAAACACACTTTCTCTCGGTACTCCTGTAATTTTAATCGATGGCAACCTTACATACACCAATAAATAAATAGACCAGTACCAACTTAACAAAATTACGTGCACAAAATATTAAACGCTTAGAATTTTAATAATTACACTACCTGTTTTCCAGGAATCAAACAGATGAATTATTAAGGTATCTTTAATCAATGTAGGCAATATCATTTTGTGTAATAGAGGTTTCCCAAAGCGGAGAATGTCTAAAAATTCAGCTAAATTATATTTTGTCATGTCTTTCCCTGTCGACACTGCAAATACTAAACAAACGAAGACATTGACAGACATTCATTCCAAAATATTTTATTTAGGAAATTGTATGCTAAAATATTCACACCGAAAGGATGGTTAACCACCGTCAATGCATACAAAAATATAACTTACTTAACACCAGTTGCCATTTGGTCATTATTTAATAGTAGATAAGATAATCAAGGTTATATTGGAGGTAGCGAAAGAATAAGCAGTATTTTCACTCGTGTTAAATCTTTAATTACACTGCCAAGTCCTATGCCAATAATTACGTCTCCTATTTTTGACATGGTCATGGTCCATGTAATGATCAGATATTTATACACATTCATTCGCTTCACTTGAATAAAAAGTACCTATAATGACAGTGCATGGATAGTTTACTTTCAATTTTGTTCTCCTGAAGTGAAATCGAAAGCAAATAGGTTTTAAAAGAGCAAATAATATTTCATTTCAGACACTGCAATTAATTAAATTGTGAAAATATAGGCACACCTGGAAGCAATAATGCTGCAAAGCATAATAAAAAGGAAACCCAAAATCGCGCCGTCAAAAACTGATCCAGGTCGGGAAAGTTTGGAATGGTTTGGATTTTACTATTACACCTTGGGTTCCTTACTTGGAATCATTCCCATCAAGTACGACAATTCAAAAAAGAAATTTGAAACATCAAAGGCAACATTGCTGAGCAAACTTACAATAGTTATTGTAGGCCTAACAAGCTACGAAACCATTCTATTTGTGAATGACCTGAAACAGACAGCAGACAAGATAAATGTGGAAACAGCATCAGTTCTCGTTTTGGGACTTTGCTACTCCATTTTCATTATAAATGCAGTCAACTTTCTAAAACGAGCTCCAGGAATGACATATACGTTGAGTAAACTAAATATAGAAGGATATCCCGTTTTAAATGAAGGTAATTAATCTAATATTAAGGTAATTCATTACTTTTTAATTTTTTAAATTTTCTTTAAATTTAAATTTTAATTTTAAATTTTAATTTTAAAGAAATTTAAATATAAAATAAATATTTTAAATAATTTTTTTATAAATTTATCCCACGCAAGTTCCTAATATGTATATTACATAACATTTTTTATTTACCATAGGTTGGACCAAACTACACATGAAAGAGTATAGAATATTTTATACGGTGGAAATTTTGCTGACAAAATGGATGTTACCAATTTGTATCAGTAATACATGGTCTGGTGTCTTTTTGCTCTACTTTAGCCTTCCTGGAAAACATACGGTTTCTGTTTTAGTGGAAGAATTGCCATATTTTGCATACACGACTTCGATTTTCATCAAAATACTTGAAACTTTTGTAACTTCATGTGCAGTCACTTGGTGTATCATGTTCTACTTCTACACCTATTTGTATACAGCAAGAATCTCCTTTTATTTATTCGTTTTGAGGTACAAAATTAACATTAACTGTAAAAATGCATTTGGTGCTTTAAAATTGTAATTACTGATTTATTTTTTTGCCCGTAGGACAAATGAGCACACTCTTCAGGAAAATATCCAAACATTTTACGGTCTCCAGCATCTCAACAAACTTTTCAATGACAGTATTCTAAGATCGTATCTTCCTTGCATTATTTTTGCAGGTTGTGTTCTCTCCGTGTTTAATTTGTTTGCTCTGATGCGCCTAGATTTAAGTATTGAAATGTTCGTGCATATAATCCTTTTGGCATCGCCTTCGTTGATTCTGCAATTTTAATTATTACCATCATGCTACTAAGTTTTTCTCTTGTTTGGAAAAACTCATCAGAAACTGTGGACACATTTAAAAGGGAATTGGCAGAAGAAGGAAACAATACTCCGTACAATGGCAAGGCAATGGCTAATGTTAATCCATTTGGAGTTAGATATGGGGTGTTCAGAGCTGTAAAGCATAAACATATTTTGGACTGCTACGACGCAATGGTTAACAATTTGGTAACATTTCTTGTGTCATTTCCAAAGTAAATACTTCAGTAGCAATTTAATTTAGTCACGACGAATTTGTCTTGAGAAATTTACTATGTTTAATATTCACAGCAATTGGAACCTGTGCAAAATATGCTGTACCACCAAAAATGGAAGTCAATTACTACTAGTAATTATATAGTAATAATAATTAGTATAATCATTATATAATTATATAATTACATAATAATTAATTATATAACTAAAGGAGGTTATACATTACCTGTACTTTAATTGCATTTAAAGGTTAGAATTAAGTGATCGAATTTTAAAACTGAGTTTGCTTTGTCTGTTGTAGTTATAATATCGATAAATTTGAATAAATGAAAATGAATATACAATAAATTTTGAACTTGAACTTCCTTTTATTTGTGCTAATCAGATTAAATCTGCTGGACAAAATACATAACAATACTCAGTTAGTATAAATAAAGGCAAGATATCTGTCTGTCTACAACTGAAATCAAATAATGTTCGCTATTACGTAAATACTTTACGTACAATTATGTACAAGCACTTATAGATTTAACATTACCTTAACCTTCCGCGTTACTTTCTTAGAAACAGTTTTAACCTAAAACAGGAGTTTTTATTGGTAACTTTTTGTCGTATTGTAGATTTCTGCCAAAACTGGGTTTCCCAAACTGACAAATCCTTTATAATTATCCTTTACAGGTTTACAATATAAAATCCTCATTAATAACTATAATAAAGCATAAATAAATATAGTAAATGAAAAGACTTAATAATATAAAAGTACAATTAATTTAACCAATCTATCCTCATTTTTAAATCTGAATATTCCTCCTAGAATTTATACACCAAACGAAACACTGATTTAAAAGGATCCAGCTTTTAATACTCTCGCTTAGAGCAAAATTCATTCTTGAATATTTTAATATCAAGCATACGTGTATTTCTGGTATGAACTCTGTAGATTCATAAATTTATACTTACAGTAGAAATCAACCTGTCATTCTCCTGAAAATGCATTATTAAAACGGCACAAACAACAAGACTTATTTAAATATTGTCTGCACTTGAAGAATCTAGATATATGAGAAATAATTTTTCCTGGCGGCTGGAGAAATGCATAAAACATTAGATAATACGTAATACTTGCGTAATTGTAGCTGTAAAAATGATTAAATTAAGTGCCTATATAAACAAAATCTATTCCCATGAGTTAATCATTCTAATTCTTAGAAGAAATATCACAGATTTTATATAAAACACAACTACAACTACGATTCATCATTCTACTACTAAAAATGAGGTTTATATTAATTACCAAAATACTTTATGTTTATTTCAATTGAAAAAGAAGTAAATCAAAATATTTATTTTATATAAACTTGTTGAAAACTGTAAATAAATTTTAATCACCAATATTGTACATTTTCAGAAAACCAATTTCATGGAAAGAGACCATTTCAGGACCTATTTGGAACTTACTTCTTATTTTATATTTCACCGTTACCTCAAACGGAGTTACAGGAAATAGCACCACAAGTCCCCCTCCTGTGGACAACGCATTAAACGTCGCTGCTATCGCAATTGCTCCTAATGCCTTTAGAAGGCCATTACCCACCCCCAGAAGTGGAAATCCAGCTGACTCAATATTCTTCCCGGCCATCACAGATATTGAATTCAACAGTAACGAGAGAATTACTTTATTTACTACGTTGACACAAAGGTAATAATAATATTTTAAATAATTCTACTATTGGAATTTGTACTGGTTTAGGGAAATTCAAATAATAAACAAATATTATTGGTCCACACAGATTCGGAGTTTCCAAACAACTGGCCATATCTATTCTCCAACCTGGAAGATTTTCGATTTGCACCCGAACAGATTTAATTGGATCTCTTGACTGCAATGTTGGTTCGTATAAATACAGATCTGTCACAGGAATCGGAAACAATGTAAAGCATCCCACTTGGGGTTCTCCATTCACCGCTCTTAACAGACTTCTGCCTCCCCTCTACACAGATGGTACAAATATTTGCTTTTCTCTGCAAAGATATCATTTCCTGAAAATATTTTTAGGTTTTCACATAATTCTCAGAATATTCCTTGAAGAAATTCCTTTCCAAGCAATATACAGTTACTTATCTGAATTTAAAGAGTGCCCATAAATTCAAAATATGCCAAGAAAATACAATTATTCCTGATATTTACTTATAAACCAATATTTAACTATTTTGTATGTAAATGCAAACTATATTTAAATGTTAAGGTTTCAATGAAATGGCGTATGGATTTTGGAGCCCCTGGGGAAGCGGAGGTATACCAAATGCACGCTTTATCAGCGCTTTGTATAGTTTTGCATCTAGAAATGATCCTGGTCTAGACCAAATCAATTACGAAGTAACAAACATGGTACCACAGTTCGGACAATTTCTTGACCACGACCTCACAAATACTCCTAAGAATGGTAAGCAATCTTCTTCTAAACCGATTTTAATTAAAAGAATTGTTTTCAAAGGAAGAATTTCATTTTTAAAATGGAAATATCATTTCAATGTGAAAAATTTCATTGCTTAATGAAGAATTCATTTTTAAAGTGGAAAAATCATCTTAAAATTGAATAATTAAATTGTTATAAAGTGAATAATTTCATTCGAATGTTTCAGATCAATTTTGCTGCCGTGGGGGAGCTTATTGTGCTAACCCGCATATCCAAATTCCCGATAATGATTATTTCTACAACAGCACTCTTATTTCACCTAGACAGAGGTGTATTGACTTTACCCGCTCAACTCCATTTTGTTTCCCAAGTATGAAACACATAACTAAATACGCCTACTAATTAATATTTTTAAAACAAAGTTGTATAACAAATTTGATAACTTTATAGCTGATTCTGGAGTTCGAGAACAATTTAATTCCATAACAGCCTATTTAGACGCTTCTATGGTTTACGGCTCTACTAGCGAACGGTCACGGCAGCTAAGACTATTGCAGCAAGGTAGGTATTCCGATTTGAATAATTTATCAATATTTATTTATAATTAACTAATAAGATTTTATTTTTGTTAATAGGAAAGTTAAGAGTCAATAAAGACAATGCCGGTTACCTTCCAACAGTCGCAGAGGTGCAGGCGGCTTTAGGAGCAAATATTCCATTTCAAACTTACGGTGGACAAGAAACAATCAATGGTAAATTTGTCATTTCAAAGCCATATTCTATGTAGCTTTGAAAAACTTTTAAATTTTTTCTAAATTTTCAATTTTGCTATTAATAATAAATTACAAAAATAAAAACAATGCAATTAAACATGAATTTCTGGTTTTGTATGTACTTTATCGTCGGCTATCTTCACAATTTTATTTGGATATTCTGCCACAATGACACTACAGCTCCTGGAAAGTATTTAGCTGGTGATGACCGTGTCAACCAAAATCCTGGTTTAACAGCTCTTCACATACGTAAGTTTTCAATTATCTTAATTTGTATAAAAACTTCTTCAAATTTAAATAGTTTTCCTTATTACAAAGCACAATAACATAAATATTTATTACTAAACTGTCTTCCAGCTGGAAAGTTGACGAATCTTTGAAGTTCAAACTCAAAGCATACAAATTTAAAAAAGCATTTTAATATTTAGTGTAGGCGTAAGAAAAGTGAAGTTCAAATATTATTATTCAATGATTAAGGGTAGTCACGTAACTTTAAGATGTTTTGACATAATTTATGCGGCATTAGGAATGAAAGGTTAAACAAAACCTGTAAGAAATAAATCTGCTAGGAAGTGAACTAGAAATATCCAGAATTAGTAATCTTTTCCATTTGGTTACTTGTGTCTTGACGGAAATTAAATTCTTAACTTGTATTGTATAATAATTAATGATTTAGTATTTATGAGGGAGCACAATCGGCTTTGCGATGAAATAATCAAAGTGAATCCAAGACTAAGCGATGAGGATATTTACCAAACAGCACGGTAGAATTCATTCTTATTGACATAAACTATTCATTATTGAAATATTTTATTATGCCATGACTTTAAAAATGTTTTATTGTAAATCAGGAGAATTCTGATTGCTGAATGGCAAAATGTGGTGTATTCTCATTACCTGCCGACGATTTTAGGAGGGACGAATATGAAAAACTTTAATTTAGAGTTGGGTCCAACTTATACAAACTACAATGCCTACACTGATGCAAGCATTGTCAACTCATTTGCAACAGCTGCATATCGGTTCGGTCACTCCATGTTAAATGGACTCGTTGAACTTGTCCAGGGAATCCAGGTTGTCAATTCTTACTGGCTCAGGGACAACTTCTTTGACCCCACACAGGTTATTAACATTATCTGTATTTGTCCACTCATATTTATTATTTAGTATTTATTATGCTTTTTGCAATAATTAATTTGTCCTTAAAATAAATGAAAATGTCTTCACAAGATTTTTACATGTAACTTTATTTTCTAGGATTAAAATATTAATTTATGGTATTTAAATGTAACGTTTATAAATGGTATATTGCCTGGAATATTTAACTTATCCTTAAAATAACTGAAATGTCTTTACAAACAATTATTTGGTGTCTTGCTTTAGATTGATGACGTGAATGGATTCATTAATCTCCTGGGTGGCCTCATGACTCAAAATGCTAGAGCAGTTGATCCTTACGCTGTTGAAGATGTTACGAATTTGTTGTTTAAACCCAAAACTTCTAATTTTGGAAGCGATCTTATAGCAAGGAATATTCAGGTAGAAGATTCATTATGGTAGATATTTAAGTATTAATTGATTATAGGTAATTACAATCTCTGTTGCATGAACGTATATTTTAATATCGCTGTTAGCGGCAAATCCGCAAATTAGGCAATTACGAAAATGCCTAGACAATTTCGTAATTGCCTGAAGACAGCCCGGCTATATTCATTTAGGCGAGGCAATTATGGAAATGCCTAGGCATTTTCGTAATTGCCTAAACTTCACTAGGCAGAAAGCTAAATGATTTTACTTTTTGCCGAGTAATCACTCGGTAGAAACGAAAATGTCTCCCTGTACGCTATCATGGAGTTTTAAGGAAAGGAAAAGGTGAGTAAACTGTGCTGTCTCACTTATTAAGCTAACGTACAGATAAGAAACTGTCAGTTAGCTTTTAGTCGACTTTGAGAAATGTTATTTCCCAAAAATACTACTTTTCCGATATGTCTTAATTTGCTACCCCACTTATCATGTATTTTACCCTTTACTATGAATTCGCATTGGGGAACGAAAATTCAATTAAAGTAATATTAATAAATCAAAAACCATAAAATTTCAAATATATCGTTGACAATATACTTTCATATATAAGATTAGACCTTTAAACCAACAAAAGTGAATAAGGCCTTTTAATGGTAGTAGTATTATACTAATGAAGAAATTGGAGGAAAAGTACTATTTTTGAAAAGTACTATTTTTGGGGTGAAATTGAGTATTTTAGGTGAGTCGATAATTAGTCCTTTTATAAACAACATCCGCACCTGGTAAAGTTCCCGGTAAAAAAGATTTCAACTTCCTTGGGTCAATGTTGATTGAAAATGGCAAAAGAAAATGTCTGATCAAAGAGCAAATTTCTATCTCGGCCAAACCTATCTGTTATTGTAAAATTGAGAAATTAAAAAAAAATACCCAAAATGACGGCGGTATTTCACTTAAGTTGGTTGGTCGGTGGCAGTAAGACGAGTAAAATTAAATAATGTAATTGAAAAATGGGACCGGGATATTTCGTTTAGGAATCTGAATCCGTTAATAAAAATGAAATGTGTGAAACATTTTTTAAAGATATTAATTCGTCTTCGGCGGTCTCAAACCTCAGTTTTGAGACATCCAAGTCTTTACTTGTGTTTCTCAAAGTCGACTAAAGGCTAACTGACAGTTTCTTATCCGTACATTAGCATAATAAGTGAGACAGCACAGTTTACTCACCTTTTGCTTTCCTAAAAACTCCATGATACCATGGGAGATATTTTCGTTTCTGCCGAGTGATTACTCGGCAAAAAGGAAAATCATTTAGCTTTCTGCCGAGTGAAGTTTAGGCAATTACGAAAACGCCTAGGCATTTCCATAATTGCCTCGGCTAAATGAATATAGCCGGGCTGTCTTCAGGCAATTACGAAATTGTCTAGGCATTTTCGTAATTGCCTAATTTGCGGATTTGCCGCTAACATCGCAATGAAAATGAATTTTGATTTACCTACAGCGTGGTCGAGATCACGGGCTTCCGAGTTACAATGAATATAGACAATTGTGTGGACTGGACCCACTTTGTGCAGACTGGAAGAAACCTTGTGGCTAAAACTAAAAGAGGCGGGTTACAGCAGTCCGTTACTAATTGATCTCTATATTGGAGGGTTGTCCGAAGATAAAGTTAAAGGAGGAGCCACAGGACCTACCTTTAGTTGTATTATGGTCCGTTCATACTGCAGTTAATTTTATTTCACTGGAAAATCATCAGTTTTCCACAAAATCTGACCCATATAAGTATTATGTCACCAAAAAATTGTCACCTACTACAAATTTATTCTTTTTTCCTAAAATAATACTGCTTTCCCCATGCATTTCATTACTTTTTACTTGATTACTAAAAATTCAAGGAATAAAAAGTGTACTAATCAAGTGTAAGAAGTAGTGAAGTGACTCAACAAGGACGTATTAATAAAACGAAATTAGAATTCATGTGATGGGTGACAATTGTTGTGGCAAAATAATATCTTTGCCATGAAATTATTATAATTGTGGAAAAATGAGGATTTTTATTAGGAAAAATTGATTATTAAATCAGAAATGGGAATAATGGGAATGCAATGAGTTAATTCTGAATGTTTGGAATAGGCGAAGCAATTTCAGAGAAGTAAAGAAGGAGACCGATTTTTCTTCAGTCACCGCGGTCAAGCTGGATCCTTAACGATAAATCAACTGAACCAAATTAAGCACCGAACATTAGGAGATATAATTTGCGATAATAGTGATATTCCATCCACAACTCTCAAAGTATTTCAAACTCCATCAAAAACGTAATACTTTATATATAGTCTTCTTCATTAACTAATGTTGAACAGATTTTTAGAGCTCAAGAAACTTCTACATAATTTATTTTACTCATTTCAGAAATCCTTGGAAATCTTGTAAAGACTATTCAAGAGCCAAGATACATGTTGCAAATTTTCTTTGACGGGTTGCCCGATATCGAAGATGAGTCCAACTTTGCAAACCAGGATTTCTTTTTCAAATACTGGAGTTAAAATGTACCAAAGAGAGCCAGTTTTGTATTTCTAATAAGCACATTGAAAATTATATAAGTTTTTTAAATGCGTGTAAATATTGCTATTTGTATGAAGACAAGGAACTGTTAATAATAATTACATTAATTAAATCAAAGAATGATTTTTATGCTGAGACAAGGAAAACTAGTTTTTACATATTATTGTAAGCCGTAATAATAAATGTATACTTGAAATATAATCTGATGTACTGAACTTTATTTATTTTTCACTTTTTCAAAAAGTATTTCATTGACTATATTCAAAACAAAAACAAAAGAGTACATCAATTAATTTTCGTTCACAGCATCCTGGTAAATACGTAAGGAACTTGTGCCCCAAACCCTGTGTTATTCCCTATTTTGAGTGACTTTGCGCAACACTGTATTTCAGTAACGTTTACTGAAATTACTACTGAGACTATCGCCCGACTCCTGCAGTTCTACCGCGAAAAATACATCTAGCATGAAAACTAAGTGCGCGTGATATCTAGTCTGCATTACAAATGCTGGATTCTGGCTCCAGCTGGGATTAAAATTCCTTTGTCAACGGAAGTCCCCATCTGTCACACTTATCGTCACCTCATAAATGCTGTAGAATTGTATGACTACTTTAACAGTCATCAAATAAAGAAAGGAAGCTTTCGAAATGGACATTGAAAATGAAACGGATAAAAATGAAGCGGTGAAAACATTGGTACAAAGTTGAAATTAGACTTATCACATTGTAAATATTAAAACATAAAATAGCAAATTAAAATTCTTTGAACTGAGTTCAATTCAAACTAAAATGTTATTTTTGTTCTCAGGAAGCGACTACTGAGGGGGAATCGTTGGAGCAAAACCAGAAAAATCCAATGCTGCTTAGTCCAGTATGTAACCATTCGTAAAATTGGATTAATTTTTAGATATTCTATAATCAAATCTCCACCTCAATTCACATTTAATTTTATTCACCATATTTAGGTCATCAAATGCGTTTTCCAATTTCTGAAAATCCAAGATATCAAAAACTGTCGTCTTGTTTCTCGTGAGTGGGGATCAACAGGCAAACTAACTCTTGCAAACCGTGCACTAATTCATTTACAAAAATATGATAAACGCACGCCTGCCGGACCTTGCCGTCGTCCTGTGGACTTTCAGTATCGTTTCTCGAACTCAGCAACTCTTTTCAGTGCATTCAAGATTTCTGGCTATTTAAATAGAATGATAGAATACTCAAGGGATTCGTTGAAGCTTGAAGAAATAAACAAATTTTTTGAGGAACACCAAAAGTTCATAAAAGAACTAGAGTTAGAATTCGAAATCTCTGATGACAGGATTATGAAAAAGATTGATCTCGGTTCTTGGATATCAAAATCCCCTATGGCTCAGAAGGATACGAAATACCTGACAAAATTAGAAATCGGAGGTGAAGGAAATGGCTTTGAAATTCGTACGTTAAATCTCATAGCGCATATCAAAGACTTATCATTGTCAGGTGTCAGAATCCATGTTGAAGCCGGAATGAAGATTAAGCCCATTAAGTTAAGATTGGACGCCACATCGTTTTATAAAGATGGAATTAAAATGGACCGTATTCGAATAAATGATGTTCTGGATTTTAGTAAAGCAAAAGAAATTAAATTACGCTGTCCAACTGAACCCTGGACAGACACAAAGTATGTAGTGGATTTCCGTGGAAATACTTCTCTGGATAAATTGATTTTGGCGAGGTGTGAGATTTTGAATGGTGCTACATCACAGTGGGCTATAGAGCATTTGGCGATGGCTTGGATGCCTTGTTCTTTAAACAGTGAAATGAAAATTAACGACATTTACCTCTCTTGTGTCGGTACTTTTGACTTGTCCCTTTTACCCAGTTCAGTTCAAAAGTTATTTTTGTATGCAGTCACCAGTTGTACTACCCTCATCTGTAGCCAACCAATTGAGTTGAAGAATTTGCAATATTTATGTATCTCCGATTATGGACTGGCTGAAGACGATTATTCATACCTGGCTCACTTTATGAATTCTCCCAAATTGAGTTTCCTACAACTGGATGCAAATAACACAAAAGAAATAAACTCACTGTTGATTCCCAAAAGTGTCAAAACACTCCACTTTGAACATCGCCGAATAAGTTGGGTCGACGAAAGCTTCTTGAATCTGGAGAAACTAATATTCCGACCGTGGTATTCAACTAAGAAAGCCAAGAAACTTTGCAAAGCTAACATTCGAGTGGATGATGTAGTTATGATTTCCACCTTTTTGGATATCGATGAAGATTTGATTGGCTTTTTGGAATATCGAAAGAGATTCAGTTTTGGTAAACGATTCTATATTGGTGAACTAAAGTTGGGTGAGATGGAACTTGAAGATTCTGTTTTGAATGGACACGTTGACATTAAATCATCCTTTTATGTCTTTGAAAACGACCAAAAGGGGCGTGCCATATCTGAAAAAGATTTTCATGAACTTATTCCGCAACATTTTGATAAGTTTCAATACGTGACTCTTTGAAGACGTTGATACACCCACAACTTCACAAACAAACAAAGTTTGGCAACATTTGCTAGGAGAAAGAATATTATACAAGGCAGCTACTCTAATTTTAATACGACATAAATAAACATGTCATCATTCTTTGTAGCCCAATCGGCTTATCATTTGTTATGGTATGCATATTAAAACCGTAGTTGACAAAAAAGTAAGAAAGCTAGAAGACCTTTTATTGATCCATAAATACAATATAACTTTAATTAGCAAAATCAGACATATTGCCGTTCAAGTTAACTTAATTAGAATATATACCATTTACAAGCGCAATACAAGTGTCAATTCTCCAACTAACTCCCAAACACACAGAGAGACAAAACTGAAGCATGAAATTGCGGTTCGTTATTTAATGAACAGTTTGGTTTGTTGAATCAAACTCAAACTAAGCATTTTGATTATTGAATTTGCATTACTGTTGGTAAATATCAATAATTAACTCATTGGTTATGGCTTTATCAATATTTTCATATCTTTTGTCAAATTAAAATTCATTATATTCTTAAGCTTCTTCCGAGAGTTTTCAAATGCAGACTTTTTTAGAGCCTGACAAAATCGACCGCTAATGACGCCACTACATAAGCTGTAAAAGATACAAAGGATGTTTCAAGCCATAAAATATCTTAGAGTAAATTGTGGTACTCCTATTCTTAAAACGATGACATAATTACACATAACATGCATCAAGGAAAAGATATACATTATTACAATTTAAAATATTGCCTACTATTTTGAAGACAATCTCTCTGCAGTATACTCAGGCAAAATAGATATACTGCCGAATTCGTTTCCTTTTAGGATCCAACAATATCTTTCAATAATGGTTCGGTTATTTGCAGGCCAATCCGAAATGGCATTCGGATCAATTTATCGAGCGTGCCAGTGAAGCAAACATTTTTAGCAATTAGTTAAGTTCATTTGACGAAAAAATTGCCACCAGTATATAGAAAAGCTAACAAGTGTTTGCTTTCAAAGATAATGTATAAAAAATGTTGTAAAGCGTGCTATAGTAAAAGTCACCGGATGAGATTACAAAACCAACTACAGAATAATATTCGATACACAAGTACACAGAACTAGATAATGTCATTATAATAATATTATGTTCTAATTATAATCAGAAACTTTTAAATTAATAACTTACATTAATTGCATGGTACTAATGTGTAGGAAAGTTTTATTGTATTTAGACCGCCAAAATTAGGTATTAACTCTTTTATGTGGTAATTCTACTATTATCTTGCCTATTCTTATCACAGTTTACAGTAAGTTATAAAATGCATAAATAGTGCATTCATTACGAAGTAAGCCTTAGATAGATAAGTTCATATTCTGCAAAGCTCTTTGAATACATAAATTCAACAGTAATAAAAAATTCGTTTACTAGTGGATTCACTGTCATTAAATACTTACTTACTTTACCTTTTTACTTAACTATGGGTTTACTTAATTGTGCACATCTTTTGGTTTCATCAATTCTATTGTTAACACTACTTTCAAATGGCTACGTTAGGATTTCTTCTAGTTTTAGTTTTAATGAAATGTATAAGAAAAAATTTCATTGCCAAGTAATTGAAAACAATCCACCTATAAACCGTAGCATCATGCTACAAGCTGCTGCTAGTGACGCTTACGGTAAAAATTTCTGTAATGAATATCAAAATGATTCCTTGGAAGTCGTTTTGAATGTAAGAACAACTCTGATTTCTTTTGAGTGCATTTCGGAAAACCCCATTATCATTAATTGGGATTTTGGATGGCGACTACCACAAAAGGAGTTCATGAGATTTCTCAAGGAAAGGATTTCCTCTAACTACTCTGACAACAGCACATATCTGTTTAAAGCAAAAATGGTTTTTCCTGAAAATCTGGTTTTGAAGACTGCGAAAAGTAAAGGATATTGGTTTACATATATATTTTCTGGCTTTCACATTTCTCAAAATCGCCAAATGAAAATCCGTTTTGCCATACAAAGTAAGAAAATCAAATTTACTCCCCATAGCAAAGTATAAGTTCTCATTTACTAATCTTGTAAACAATGATCTCTACCAGGTTCGGATTTGTACTATATGGCCATGGGAGGGTCATACAAAGACATCAACGGGACACCAGTCCAATTTCCTGCTCCTAAAGACACACTCATTTTTGTTCACGAAAGCATTATTTATGTGCCTTGTTTGTCTGCTACTGAAATAAATCTAATTAACGTAGAAAGAGATGACAGAGGAAACGTTCTGGTGGGCTTGCCTTGTTTCATTTTTTATTTCTTTTCCATTGGTCGTTCTTGAAATTATAATTTTCATATGAACAGGCTACCTCCCTTATGAACACACTTTCTTATAATTCCATAGATGACTTCAAAGTGAACATACAGAAAATGTGGAGGACGAAAGCAACTTTGATTTGCAGTGTTGATAACATTGGAACCGAAATTCATAAATGTGTGGAAGGAGCCAATTGTTTAGAATTCCGCCTCATTTTTCCTGCGGGTGATTTACAACAATTCCTAGATGTTTGGTAGAGTTGCTACTTTATAGAAAGGCTTGATATGTTTGTCCGTCTGTCTGTCTGGGAGCTCGCGGGTACTGATGTGCTAATCAGCAGTCTCCAGAAAACGAAATCAAGTCTATCAATTGTAAATAATAATATACGGCTAGAATGCAGCAGTACTAGAAATAACGTCGCAATACGAGCAGGGTAATACTTTTATTTTTTTAGTACAAATTCTGGAAAGCGCTTTTAGAAAGGATCAATTCAATTAAATTTCCATTTGTTTTTTCTATTTAATCTATACCTAATTGTACACAATATTTTTCTCAAACAATAGAACCGAAACTGACGTTTGGGAAGATCTTTTTGTTACTTATACTTACTACGAAAAAGGAGAACCAGAGCATCGTTATTTTGCTGAAGCAGAAGTGTCGTTTTTTTCTATTGCAAAATTATAATTATACACGTGGAGATGTTTGGGTTTGTGTTGACGCAGAATATAGGGAGTTACTTTCTTGGCAGGTAAGGAAAATTCCGGTGAAAATAAATTACAAAGCTGAGTAGGACAGTTCTGTGTGTAATATATGTGCGTTTTGTGAGTAATAGTATAATCTATCTGTGTGTATAACATTGCAAATATTATACAGAAAAAAATACTAAGTAAAAGATAATAAGTCCTTCAGAAAACTAGCTTTATCCTTTACAGTATTATCAAAGCTAGACTGGAATTGTCGTAAATAAACAACATATTCAGATAAATTTAAATAACACTAGTATCAATAACCTTAATAATTAAGAAGTAGCCTTTCCTGGATTGTCAAACAGGAAAACTTTACGAAACCACAAACTAAACACTACTGCATTAAATGTATTTACACACAAATCTTTGGATAACTACATTTTAGAGTCATCTTTATTTTAGTTCAATACCAGCTAAAAAATTACATGTAAATGTTTTTACTGCGGTCAGATGTTGCAACTGTGCCACCTTTAAAGGCTATAATAAAACTGATCATTTTTAGTATTGAATGTGATCTGTACACAAATGGCCATCAAGGATTCCTTTGTGAAGCACTTCAATTTTTTACGAGAATTCAATGGGTTTAAAAAATGTGAATGGCTCCTTAATTTCGCCTGATAGGTGAATAGACATAAAATATGTTTACTTGTCAAATCATTGCTTCATTTCTGGATATTTTGCAATTTCTTTGCATTTTCTTCACCACGTAACTGAAAATAATTCAGATTTTCAATTTCCGAAAAGCACTATCTTCGATATCCAAAAGTATCATTTGAGGAGATCATTGAAGCAGTAATTGTATATCTCACTCCTCTGCTTTACAAGCAAGAATGGCAAAACAGGACATAAAAAAATACTTCAGGCCAGCATATAAAAAATAAAAACAGTCCTACTTTCTTTTGCAATAATTCGATTTCTTAAGAAATTAGACTAGAGGAAAATATGTAGCATTTACAGCTCTTAAGATAATAGGCGTACGAAATGAAATAACAACTTTATTATCCTGATAGATTCATTTCCTCCTGAATTCTACAGTAAAGACACTGATGTGTATTTTGATGCAAACAAAAAATACCAAAGTATCACTTGCCAGGTTAATGAATTTCCACAACCACAAATCCGCCGATTAGAAACAACGAGGTTGCAGACGTTCTCTCTGAGAAATACTTTATCAATACAGGGAAACTTTTGTCTGGAAAGTATTTTTGTTTTGAGGAGGTAAGGTAAGCTTTGAGGTTGAGGCAAGGAAGTTGAGTGTTATTGTCATCCTTCGTGGGTAATGCTAATTCAGTCTTTGGCTATTTCGACTCATTTGATTGGTAAATGAAGGAAATAATATTAGTTTTATTTTGTTATTCTATTTTACTGATTGAACGAGCATATACATATGGGTAATACTGTCGTATTTTAGCTAAGTAAGTGTTTTCCTAGATTGTGGTCATTCCTTGTGGGTTTTGAATGTCAACTGGCTTACTATCACCGATAGGGGAGTTGACTGTTCGAAAGAATGGAAGTGATCAGTTATAAATGATAATGTTGTATGTTTTATGTTATGACCTAAGTGCGTACTCGACAATAAGTATAGTCTACCACGAACTTGACTTTTAGTGTTTTTATTTACTAACTAATAAATCAATTCAGGTATTCGACAGTATCTAATTAGTGAAATTTGATTAATAAAACTACTGCTAATTGACTTCGCCTTTGTGAGCAGCGTGCTTAGTGTCACTCGTTGTAGAGCTTGTTGAGAACTGTTCTTCTTCTAGAAACTTGTAGAAGTAATTATACGATGAAAGTGGCACTAACACTCAAATCACAACGATTATTTAAATGCTAAGAATTTTCCCACATTTACATAAAACATTACAGGATACATACTTAATATAGGTACAACTGAACAATACTAACTTATATGAAATATTGAAATGCCACAGACGGCGAAAGATATTTAATTATAAGAAATAAATGCTAAGACATTTAACATCCTCCCACCTTCTTTTGGGTGGCAAAAGAACAAGAATAAACATTCAATTAATGAAAATAGAAAAATTTAATTGTAATATAACTTATATACTTAACTCCCGAACCTAGCAGGCACTTTCACTTTCCGTCCAAAGCGGGTGATAGTCTCGGGTTTATCAGGCTCTGGAGAAACAAGTCGCACTTTTCCCAAAGTCTTATCCTTATCTTTAGTCTTCTTCATATTTTCTCTGATGGGAGAGATTTCTCCAGGAGATGAAATCTCCAATGGATAGAGTCGCTGCACTGGACGAAGCAAAATTCCATTTGCAGTCTTCAATCGCACAACCCGAACACGTCCATCTCTTCCACGAATCAACTCAATGACTTTCGCCAATGGCCAATTCAACCTCTTGGTATTATCGGATCCAATCAGCACAACATCACCGGTTCTGAACTCCAAAATCTTCTTTTCCTTCTGTCGTTGCACTAGTAGGGCCAGGTATTCTCGCCGAAATCGTTGCTTAAGTTCATCCAAGATAGTTTTCCTCTCCTGGTACAGAGTTCGAATCGGTCGAGACTGTAAAAAATCCAACTCACCATAACTCATGGCTGGAATCTCGCTGAGAAACATTGCCGGGGTGAGTGGAATTAAATCGTTAGGGTCTTCAGTTACAGTAGTCAACGGCCGAGAGTTGATGCACGCCGCGACGTTAGTCAAAATGTTTTGCATCTGGGGATAGCTGACTCTCGCCTTCCCCAAAATCCTCTTCAGGAGATCCTTGACAGAGCGAATGAGACGCTCCCACCAGCCGCCCCACCATGCCCCACTTGGGGGGTTGAACTTCCACTCGATTTGTTGAAGTCCAAAGTCCTTTGATATTTTCTCCCAATCGATAGTTTTGAAAAGGTTGACAGCTCCCACAAAATTGGTACCGTTGTCACTGTAGACAACGGAGGGGCGTCCTCTGATTGCAGTAAATCTGGCAAATGCATCCAGAAAGGCTTCGGTACTCGTTGCCTCCACCAGCTCTAAATGCACACAACGGTAAACTGCACAAGTCAAAATTAAAATCCAAACTTTTTTATTATCTTTTAGAAATAGAGGCCCAGCCAGATCCACTCCTGTCGCTTCAAACACCTTTGCAGTTTTAACACGATCCTCTGGTAGCGGAGCTGGAACCACATCTGAGTTCTTTGCAGTAAAGGGTAGGCACACTGCACACTTTCCTAAAATTTTCCGAATGGCTCTTCTGCCTTGCAATATCCAATACTTCTCCCTCAGCTTCCCCATTAGAAATTGAACTCCAGAGTGTCCATGGGTTTTATGGTATTCTTCAATTATAAGGTCCACCACTGGATGATCATTTGGTAAGAGTATGGGGTACCGGAAGAGTAAAGTGTCTTGACGGTATAAGAGTTTGGTTTTCACACGTATCATGTCATTTTGATCATGCTCCACCCTTACTCCAGAAATTACATTTTCATTCGACGGGAACATTTCCTTTTGAACAAATCTCACAATTCTGTCCTCTGCTTCCATAATTTCTTGGAATTTGAGAGGTCCACTGATTTTACTAACATTTCTTTCGGTGCTCAAGAATTTGTTAAACACAAATCTTCTGATCCATGCCAAAATACGAACATTTTCGTGATGAGATGATTTTATTACATACCATGGTTTAACAGGGGCAGTCTCGAGAATCACGATTGCTCCTTTTTTCCTCTCAGCCAAGACATCATCTTCATTCACTACAGCTGTTTCAGATGGCCAAGTCTCCTGAGATTCCTTGAGCCAGTCTGGTCCCTCCCACCATCGTGATTCCAGTAGTTGGCTGGGGCTGCATCCACGAGAAGGCAAATCCGCAGGATTACACGTTCCGGGCACATGTCTCCAATCATTGTCACGAGTGAGCTTCAAAATTTCCTTGACTCTATTCCCCACAAAAGTTCCCCACTCATCGTTTCCTTTGATCCAAGCCAAGGCGGTGGTGGAGTCACTCCAGTAAAATGTGGGTACATTTTCTAAACCAAGGGCTTTCTTAACTGAGTCTGCCAGTCTGGATCCAATGACACATCCAAGTAACTCGAGCCGAGGAATTGTATTTTTCTTCAGCGGAGCTACCCTAGACTTGGCCTGTAATAACTGCACGGTTGTATTCTCTCCTCCAACGACTCTGAGAAACACCACAGCAGCATAAGCGTCCTTACTGGCATCGCAGAATGTGTGCAACTCCCAGTTCTCACGAGAGTTTTCTCCATTGTTGAAATTTCTGGGTAGTTCAATTTTTGAAAGACACGGAAGTTCCTGTTGCCATTGTTGGAATCTTCTCGTTTTTTCCACATCAAGATCTTCATCCCAACCTGTCTTCAGAGTCCAAGCCTCCTGCAGAATCAACTTGGGAAGTAAAAGGGCCGGGCATAGGTATCCAATTGGATCGAATACTCTTTGAGCACACGAAAGTATTTTTCTTTTTGTTGTTTTCTCTTCAGTCTCTATGAGTTGAAGATCACAAGTCAAAGTATCTGCTTTTTTATTCCATTTTAGCCCAAGAACGGAAGTCCAGATGTTTTCTGCATCGGGAACCAAAGTACTGGGCTCCACTCCGTTCACATCAGTACACTGCCACAGTCGCAGCTCCATTTTGGCTTCTGACATGATTTCGGTGGCATTCTTTTTAAAACTTTCGTACTGGCTCACTGTGTTCACTGAAGTCACACAGTTGTCCACGTACAAAGACTGGAGCAGCTTCTCTGCCACTTCCTTTTGGTTTTCGCTCACTCCTCGTAGGTGGTGTTCAATTACGGCTCCCAGTAAAAATGGACTGCAATTAACCCCGAACACTACTCTTCGGTGACGATAGATTTTGAGAGTTTTCTCTTCAGGTGACTCCCACCATAAAAAGCGTAGGAAGTCACTATCCTGTTTCTGCACATCAATCATCAGAAAAGCTTTTCTGATGTCTGCGGTGACTCCAATCCTTCCCTCCCGGAATCGCAATATAATAGATGGGATAAGGTCTAGCAGATTGGGTCCTTTCTCCAGGCAGTCGTTTAGACTTGGGTTCCGTCCTGTCTTGCATGACGCATCATAGACAGGTCTTATTGGTGTTGTCAAACTTTGTGGCTTGAAAACTGGACGATGGGGTAGGTAGTGGCACGAATTATTAATTTCGTTGACAAGCACCTCTTCAATTATTCCCTCATCTTGCCAGGCTTTGAAAATATTTTCATAATCGTGGTATTTGCCGCGTTCAACTATTTTCTTAGTGGCAGAGACTAACCTTTTCTCAGCAATTACCTTGTTGTTGGGAATTTTTTGTTGCCCATCCATCCAGGGTAAACTAACCGAATATCTTCCATCCTCGGAGCGAGTAACGGTATCAAGAAAATGTTGCTTTACCGCCTCCTCCTTTGAAGTGGATTGTTCTGGGTCACGGATGCCAATGGTCTCCAGATCCCATAGTTGCTCGGGGCTGGCTTCTGTCACAAACAGCGATGACAAAGTCATAGCCACACTTGAGCTACCGTCTTGTGTATTTATGGAATTGGATTTTCCAGTCACTATCCATCCCAATACAGTTTCAATGGCAGTTAACCCATTCTTGAGCTGGAACTACTTGCCTGTATAGAGTCTGCCAAGGATATCGCTTCCGATAAGTAGTTGTATCTCTTGATCTCCGCTTTCCATATCGGTAAGACGTATACCTCTTGTTTTTAATTCTGACATCCAGGATCCTCGGGGGAGCTGCGGAACTTCACCACAAATCCTCTCCTTCTCCAGAACCTCGAAGTCTTGACATTTGTCTTTTATCTGGGCCCGAACATAAAACACTCGATGCTTCGAGACACCAGTTTGAATTCCACCAAATAGAACGTGACTCAACTTTTGCTCGCCAACCACTTGCAGTCCCAAAACCTCAACTGCTTTCTTTGCAATGTAGGATCGTTGTGCTCCGCAATCACACAATACTCGAACTTTTCGACTTTTGCTGCCGTTAACTAACGTGGTCCTCAATGTTCCCAGAAACACAGTGGAAGAACCTGCATAAGTAGCATTGACAGTGGGAGTCTGTTCCTCTGATGGTTCGTCTTTTTTATCCTTTGGTTTGTCTTTTTGGACATTTTTCATTTTTGTTACTTCATAACACATGATAGCCTCATGTTTTCGTCCACACAGGAAACACTTGACAACTGTATTCTTACATTGTTTATATCCATGTCCTTTTCTTAGGCAAGCTGTACACGAATTCTTGTCCATTACTGCTTTTCGTCTCTCATCCAGTGACATAGAATGAACTTTGTAGCACTTTTCACTTGTGTGGTTAGTTTTGTCACAAAACAAACAGGAGTTGTTTTCACCGGCGTACAATCCTGCTGCTGTGGGTACATCCTCTGTGCTAGTCTTTGATTTGTTGGCTTTCCCCTGGGGTTTCTTTTCTTTTTCGGTAGAATCAGTGAAGCCAGACTGCACTAGAGTTCTTTGATCCTCATTCTCCACTTCCTTCCTCAGAAACTGCATCAGGTAGTCGAGTTCACTTTTGGGTGGGACTTCTTTTGAGCCATCACATCCGTTGAGTGGGCTTCGCTGCCAGGCAATCAATGTTTCTTCAGGTAAACTGGATTCCACCATGGGGTAGAGGAAAACAACCGTCTGCTCAGTGGTAACACCCAACGACTCCAATGCTCGCAGGTGTGACTCTAACTTATCGTACATCTGAGCGACCTTTACATTTTTTAAAGTATTATTTGTAATTACCATTTTCAGCAATTCACGTACGTAAACTTGCATTAACAGTTTTTTCTTTCCAAAGCGTTCCTTGAGTGCATCTATAACTTTTGGGTAATTCTCGGCCGTCTGCGGGTAGCTATCCACTAGATCTTTTGCTCTTGTTCCCGTAGTCATTGATTGCACCAGGTACTGGAACTTATCTGTAATGTGGAGTTCCTCGTCGTCGTGGATTTTCTGGAACTGGGACCAAAAACTGAGCCACTCCTTGAGATCTCCGTTGAACTTCTTAATTTGAATTTTCGGAAGTTTAAAAGTTTTGTGCTTACTTGTCCCTTGAGAAGAACCTTCGCTAACTCTGGAACTGTTGGCACTTGTATTTGGAGCGATGACTTTATTTACTTTAATTCTCATCCTCCTGACCTTGTCTTCGTAATCTTGACAAGTGAGAAGTTCATTATCCAATTCCTGGTCGAGTGCATTATGCTCATCTGATACAAGCAATTCCATAATTTTCTCGTCCAGTTTTATTATTTGAGCCAATGTTTTCTCCAATTTTTCCATTTGGATTTGGAGTTCTTCATGGTCAATTTCTTCATTTTCCAATTCAACCTTGACGAATTGGAGGGTTCTGGTGATCGATGCTCTCAGTGGTGTTCTGGCTTTCTTTAAGGCATTCATCCTGGGCTCGATCAAATTTTCTGGTCACTTCTGGTCAGGTCAGTTACTTCGGCTCCTGCCCAGTTAGCAATCTGTTCCTGGCAATTATCACGTCGGGGTCACCAAAATTTTGAATGTCAACTGGCTTACTATCACCGATAGGGGAGTTGACTGTTCGAAAGAATGGAAGTGATCAGTTATAAATGATAATGTTGTATGTTTTATGTTATGACCTAAGTGCGTACTCGACAATAAGTATAGTCTACCACGAACTTGACTTTTAGTGTTTTTATTTACTAACTAATAAATCAATTCAGGTATTCGACAGTATCTAATTAGTGAAATTTGATTAATAAAACTACTACTAATCGACTTCGCCTTTGTGAGTAGCGTGCTTAGTCTCACTCGTTGTAGAGCTTGTTGAGAACTGTTCTTCTTCTAGAAACTTGTAGAAGTAATTATACGATGAAAGTGGCACTAACACTCAAATCACAACGATTATTTAAATGCTAAGAATTTTCCCACATTTACATAAAACATTACAGGATACATACTTAATATAGGTACAACTGAACAATACTAACTTATATGAAATATTGAAATGCCACAGACGGCGAAAGATATTTAATTATAAGAAATAAATGCTAAGACATTTAACAGTGGGCATTTAATTAATAGGTCTATGGATATATAGTGGATATGGGACATAATAGAAATTGTCTTCAAGGAAGCAGCATTGAGACAAATCTTTTATAATATTATTTTTGTAAATTGTACACTGCATTTAACAGAAAGTGCTTCAATCCAAAATTATCTATAGCAATTATGGAAATTTTAAATATTTGCATTTCTTTATTAGTGATTTACGGGTGTGCTATACTTAGTAGTGAGGCAGAGGAAAGTAGAAGAGAATTTAATTGCGTGGCCACGGTGTTTTCAGCTAAACTGAATTCAACACTAAAATGTGTCGATAGTTTTTATTTCATTGGCGATAGTGACGAATATGAGGCGAAATGCATTCATTACTCAAATGACGAGTCAATACGTATTTACTGGACTCGTTTATTGAAAAACGTTTCGTCCCACAAATTGACTTGCACATCCAGCGCTCCGTTGTCAAATGAAATATACTTTTGGAATGGAGTACCTGATATTAGGGTTCTAAATCTTCGTCACGAAAGAGTTAAATCTCAACTTGGTTCATCAACCCAAGAATATATTATGACTTTGCTATTGCCAGATACAAAATATGTGGATTATTTTGCCGTGAAATACAAAGTATTTAATAAAGAAGATATCGAATCAGCAGTTAATGTCCTATTCACTTACAAAGGATATTGTAAGATAAAATTATGTGTTTGTTGCCTTTGTAGACTTCAATTATTAAATGCAATATAATGTACTTTTTAATTTTAAAATACCAGATGTAAATTGTTATCCACAGTGAAGCATTTTTTTCTGTATCTTATAGATCGGTATTTATGTTCACCCTACCGTCTTAGCTCGGACAATGAGATTCTGATAAACAGAGAGATAATTACAATACCATGTCTCTCATCAGATACTACATACACAATTAATTTATTTCGGACGAATGCGACTGAAGATGGAGAAAAGGTAATTCTGTATTCGTGGTATTGGTACTTGGATGCCAATTAATGTGTTAATCAGAAAAATGAATTTATCATCATTTGAATTTGTAATCGTCATCGCATTTATTTGTGATTAATGGAACTATGGTCATCCATATGGAAAATGAATGAAATTGTTTTCACAAAATTACACGAATAAATGCGCTGCAAAAGAAATTGTACTTTATATAATTTATTGTTCTAAATAATATTGCTGTAATTACCTTTTGATACAGGAAGACTTAAAAATTGACAATCATTCCTTGTCATACGATCCTATGGAAGGTTTCAAACTAAATACAACACTGCTAACATATTCAGAGGGAAATTATACTTGCTATTGCAATGGTGTGAAAAAAGATAATGGGGGGTATCTTTCATTTTCTATAGGAAAATACAGTAAGGTTCTAGTTAATTTATGTACTGATTAATATTCAAGATTGAGGCTGATGGACATGTAATCGGTGTCAACAAGACTGAATAGAGATATTAATGATTTTATAGATTTTAAATGACAAACTACAAATTTTTTATATACGTAGAAACAAATGTACCACAAAATCAGAGTATATATGTGTATCATCCGGAGCACAATTTTGATATTATAACTGGTTCGAGTAAAACTTTATTTGATCTGGAATGTGTGAATCATTTAAAGAACGTCACAATAGAAGGAGAGCATACTTCTACTCTTTATCACCGATATGGAAATAGTTACTTGGGTTCAAAAAGGTAAGACTATTTTTATCCGGATTAAATTTTTAACATACTGCTATGTATAAAATCCTATTGATAAAGATGTTGACAATTTTGCTAATGATATTTCTTTGTAATATTTAGTACACAAATTTCTGAATTTCCCTTCAATATAACCATTAAACATTACAAGGACGGAATTTGGTCACCATACTATTTTGCCTCTTCTAAAGTGCCTTACTTAAACACCTCTGAAAGGACTGCTCTTAAAATTGTAAACAGATATATAAATGGTGAATATGCTTTTCATAAAGCTAGTCTTAGGTGTACTGATGGCAACATTACTTTACATAATTGGAATATAGAGTGGGTGCGCGGAAACTTAAGCAAAGGTACATAATTTCGGATGCAGTATATTCCTTTTTTTAAATATTTCAATATATCGTCTGAATATATTTATGTCTTTGTTATTTAGATTACAAAATTGAGCCACTGGGATATTCTTATGAAAGATTTCATTGCAATTTTAAAGGCGGCGATGATGTAGAGTTACGACACATTGAATGCGAAACGCCTACAGAATGTCGATCGTTTTTAAAATGCGTAAATAATTTATTATTGTTTGTTTAAAATATTTTGCAATGAAACGCAGCTGTATTTTATTAATTCTCATTTGATTATCATTTTTAGTTAGAAACGAAGGAGGTAGAGGGCAAACGACAACCGAAGGTGTACTGCGACAAGGATGTAGTAATTAAAAGAGGGATATATTCAGTATCTCAGCAGATATTTATTTCCAAAGACGATTATTGCTCAACGAGGCGTTTGAAAAGCGGAATCGTGCAATGCTTATCCAGGTGGTATAATGTACTGCAGCCGTACTTCCAGGGCTTTGACAATGAATTATGTAAGTTGAAACAGCAACTATTTACACATTTATTGAAAAAATATGGAAAGTCAATTGCGCCTCAAGAATAATTTGTTTGTCTTAAGATAATTTTATCTCATCTAGTCATATAAGAAATATATCGCCACATGCTCTGTGATTCATGGACCATGAATAATAATGTACGCTCATTTAGCGATTAGTAAACTGCTTTAACCTCAACTTATATTGCGTTTTCCTTATACTACAGTAAATTACATTTAAGATTTTGTATTAAACTGTGTTAAATGCTGTAAAATGTTTAGCGATATTAGGAAGTCACATCATACATACGTTGAAGATACTTTTATTTTGTTAAGTAAAATAGAGCTTAGATTTTTATTCACTGATGTGAGACAAAGTTATTATTTTGGTTGAGGCAAACCTATTAATTTTGAAGTTTACTTAAACACCAACTAAAATATTACTTTTAAATGCAATATTTACCCTGTTGTCAGATGTTACAACCGAGCCGCCTTTACATGCAATTATAAAACTGAGTATTCTTAGCCCTGAAAGTGATCTGTACACGAATGGGCGGCAAAGATTGCTTTGTGAAGCACACAAATTTTTTTATGAGCATGGAATTCAATGGGATTTTAAAAATCT